>NTHP01000575.1:49986-62030 GCA_003416845.1 Oplegnathus fasciatus | reverse complement strand
TGAAATCACTGCAGTTATACAGTATGACAGACAGGTGAAATCACTGCAGGTATATGACAGACAGATGAAATCACTGCAGTTATACAGTATGACAGACAGGTGAAATCACTACAGGTATGAGACAGACAGGTAAAATCACTGCAGGTATATGACAGACAGGTGAAATCACTGCAGCTATATGACAGACAGGTGAAATCACTGCAGCTAAATGACATACAGGTGAAATCCCTGCAGGTATATAACAGACAGGTGAAATCACTACAGGTATGTGACAGACAGGTGTAATCACTGCAGATATGTGACAGACAGGTGAAATCCCTGCAGTTCTACAGTATGACAGACAGGTGAAATCACTGTAGGTATGTGACAGACAGGTGAAATCACTGCAGGTGTATGACAGACAGGTGAAATCACTGCAGGTATGTGACAGACAGGTGAACTCACTGCAGTTATATGACTGGCAGGTGAAATCACTGCAGGTCTGTGACAGGCAGGTGAAATCACTGCAGGTATATGACAGACAGATGAAATCACTGCAGTTATACAGTATGACAGACAGGTGAAATCACTGCAGTTATATGACAGACAGATGAAATCACTGCAGTTATACAGTATGACAGATAGGTGAAATCACTGCAGTTATACAGTATGACAGACAGATGAAATCACTACAGGTATGAGACAGACAGGTNTATGACAGACAGGTGAAATCACTGTAGGTATGTGACAGATAGGTGTAATCACAGCAGGTATATGACAGACAGATGTAATTGTTGCAGGTATATGACAGACAGGTGAAATCACTGTAGGTATGTGACAGACAGGTGAAATCACTGCAGGTGTATGACAGACAGGCGAAATCACTGCAGGTGTATGACAGACAGGTGAACAGACTCCTGGTGTCTATGGAGATGAGGACATGATGATGTAAAGGGTCACTTACATAAAAACACAGTTCTATTGTCATTCACACTCAGCAGCGTCACTCTCTTTCTCTCCTCATTGTGTTTCCATGGAAACAGCAGGCAGATGAAGTGGCTGTTTCCATGGAAACAGCTCACCATGGTAACTGCTGTGTTGGTTGTGCTTTGTGTATTTTCTCCTCTGAAGGATTGCAGGCTTTCAGCTCCTCCTGGTTCTGATCACTGATCGGGTGATTGATCAGCAGACACTGGTCACATGTTGCCTGTCTCACTGCTCAGTGGGGTGAGACAGTTCAGTTCACAGACAGGTCTTCTCTTGTCTCTGGCTTCATTCTGTCTTCTACTGATACTTGACATATTTTAATTGATCTTCCTGGAGCGTTTCTGGTGGTCCTGGTTCTGACTGGATTGTGTGAACATGCTTCTGAAACCAGGATCACAGCACTAAGGACAAGATACTCATTTTCATTGTTGAGAAATCTGCAGATTGTTATCTTGTACTGATTTTGCAAGAGGGACAAAAACTTCAAACATTGACATGATAAATGTGTTGAGTGAGAATCTCTATCATTAATCTGCTCGTTCATTTGACCGGGTGTCTGACCTGTCTGTCTCTCCAGCAGAGTCCAGTCTGCAGGCCGCCCTCCACCAGTCTGTCTTCCTGTCGGCTATGTCGGCGCAGCCCGGCCGCGACCTCTCACTCTGCTGGGAGCAACACCGCAAACTGCTGCCGGGCGTCGCCGGAGTCCACGCCGAGACCGTCCAACACTGGAGCGTCCAGCAGGTCAGTACGACAACTGTCCCTAACCTGTCTGTCTGTCTGACCTGTCTCTGTCTCTGTCTCTCTCTGTCTCTGTCTGTCTCTCTCTGACCTGTCTCTCCCTTTCTCTGTCTCTGTCTGTCTGTCTCTCTCTGACCTCTGTCTTTCTGACCTGTCTGTCTCTCTCTGACCTGTCTGTCTCTCTGCAGGTGTCAGACTTCATTGAGTCTCTTCCCGGCTGTGAGGAACAGGCCAAACAGTTCAGAGATGAGGTGAGATGACAAATCAGCTGCTGTAGATTTTATTACATCACATTGAACCTGCTGTGATCTGATTGGTTCCTGCCTCTGTCTGTCCAGCAAATCGATGGGCGGGCCTTCCTCCTACTCACCCAACGGGACATTGTTAGGATCATGTCAATCAAACTTGGTCCTGCCCTCAAAATATACAACTCCATCCTGATGTTCAAACATGCCGAGGACAGGAGCCAATCACAAGCTGAGGACATGAGCCTATCACACGCAGAGGACAGGAGCCAATCACACGGTCTGGACAGGAGCCAATCACACGGTCTGGACAGGAGCCAATCACACGCCAAGGACAGGAGCCTATCACACGCCAAGGATGGGAGCCTATCACATGCCGAGGACAGGAACCAATCACTCGCTCAGAACATGAGCCTATCACACGCTCAGGATTGGAACCAATCACACACTGAGGACAAGAACCAATTATACACCGATGACAGGAGCCAATCACACACAGAGGACAGGAACCAATCACATGCCGAAGAGTCAATCACACACAGAGGACAGGAGCCAATCACACGCTGAGAACAAGAACCAATTACACGCAGAGGACACCGACACCTGCAACTCATGACTGAGCAAATCCAGGAACACCTGATTGACACCCTGACCTCAACAAGCCCTCCCCTCCTCTCTTCTGTGGGAGGGGCTTCATTTTCCATCCAATCATCAATCAGATATAAATTTCTAATGTCACACGTATAATCTCAGGTGTTTCTGTCAGCAGGTAGGTGTTGGTCATGTGACATCATGTTGCTAAGAACACCTGAGCTCCATTTCAGGCTCCGCCCGGGGGGCAGAGCTTAATGTAGGTGACCCCTTTAGAGAACTAAAAGACTGGACTAGTGTACGAAGGATTCTGGGATGCTGAGACCTAAAGGGCACACCTGCTGTAGTGATGCAGACCAGCACCTAAAATCAAATCAACAAAATGAAAAAAAACCCACCTGCGTCTGAAAACAAAAAGTCTTTTGCAGTCTTGATGGAGTTTAAGAAAACATGGCTGCTGCCAGCTGATTGGCTGAGACCTTAAAAAACACTAAAAATGCATCACAGAAAATTCATATCTAATGTTTAAAGTTCAAATTAAATTTCTCAGTTCATCAGTCTCAGCTCCTCAGGTATAAACACTTATAATGATAAACATATTTATAATATATATTAATGTATATATTTTAGTTAACAACTTCATATTTACAAGTCGCGTGGCTCTTAATTCCTGCCAATAAAACAACATAATCAGGGAAACAAAAAAGAGAAAACAAAATGAAACATAAACAAAAAGCAAATGAATAAAATGTTAATGAAAGTTAAAGAGCCTTTTGTGCAGAACGTATGTACAGAGACGCATGTCATTCACTAAAGAAAAAACAGATTCTTCTAGTCTTCTAATTATGAAAAACACGAATAATTACAAGAAACGGTCTTAAAAAGTCTTATAAGTAAGAGAAGGAATCTCATACTTACATGAAAATGTCTGTTGATTAGGTTGTGGAGTGCTGCAGGAAGGAGTGTTAAAACCTTTTAGAATGGGTTTTTGGTTACATGCCTGACAGACAGGTGAAATCACTGCAGGTGTATGACAGACAGGTGAAATCACTGCAGGTATGTGACAGACAGGTGAACTCACTGCAGCTATATGACTGGCAGGTGAAATCACTGCAGGTATATGACTGGCAGGTGAAATCACTGCAGGTATATGACAGACAGATGAAATCACTGCAGTTATACAGTATGACAGACAGGTGAAATCACTGCAGTTATATGACAGACAGATGAAATCACTGAGTGCTGCAGGAAGGAATCCTAAAACCTTTTTGAATGGGTTTTTGGTTACATGCCTGAAATAAGGTCTGTGGTTACACAAGCTTAAGATATTTTCATGTTTTGTTCTGCGACATAAAACACGGCAGTAAATAACCCACTCATGAATTTTGAAGCTTTTACATGTCTTTGAAAAGGCGGTTGCTAACAAGTGTCCACCTTTACAGCTTTGAACTCGCGCTTTTGCAAACTGTTCTAACTCAAACTTTCCAACTTTATCACTTTAGCTTTATCATTTTTATAGTATTTCTGACGTTACAAGTTGGAAGCGTCACCACCACTAAGTGTGGTGTAGTTCGTTTATAGCCTAACGTTAGCTTTTTACTTCTAGTGATTGCATTCATGCTTCAAAAATCATAAATGTTGTATTCATTTGTAAAGATAATCTTGCTGAACAAAACGTATCATAAACTTTAGTTCACCACAGAGCTGATTTTCTGCAATAATCCAAAATCCAATGGAAAATCCCGTAGAGGGAATCAGGGTGATGCTAACTTCCAGGTTGGCCTACAAAAATACGTCCTCCCTGCAGCGCTCTAAAATACTCGATGACATCACACTGTGGCTCCACCCCCACTGTAATGACTCTTGTGATGTCATGTCCACCTTGACTACTGTCTTTGTTCCTCTCAGGATTTTACTTCTCAGACTTTGGTGGAAAAGTCTTCAATCGACTGTTTTTTCAAAGACTGTCCTCCAGTTTTTAACATTGAATAGTGACATCATTCAAAAGTCCTGCCTCCTCTGCTGTGATTGGTCAGTCTGTGATTTTTCGGCACAAGAAAAGTGGAAGATCATTGAAATAATTCTCCTGGTGGACAGAGTTTATATTTATAATTTGATTCTTGATAGTGTTATGAAGAGTCTCTATTGTTATCTACTGTATCTCTATAGATTTCTATTCTAAAGTTTATATATAAGTATATATTTGTATTTCTGTGTTTCTCTGCTGGGATTCAAACCGACAACCTATCAGGAAGTTTGAGTTCACTCTGACTCCTCCTCCCCAGTGATGTCGCTGTGACGTCACAGTGGGCCTGAAGGAGCTGAACTCAGACCAGCGTTCCTCCCGGCCTGCAGGGGGCGCTCTGCTGCACACACTCGGTTTGTACACCAGTTTCTATACAACAAACAGCTCCCTCAGGTTTCCATGGTAACAGCTCATGAATTTATACGTCCGGGTTGTTTTTCCAACGATCTGTTTTTTTTCTTTGCTGTTTCTGTCAGTGTTTGATGAGATGAATAAAGTTTCTGATCTGATCTGAATGCTGATCGTTCTTTGGTTAGCTCTCTTTAACCAGGTGATTTACCTAGAAAACACAAGTACACCTAACAGCTGGTGTTACACAGGTCTTGTTTATGTTTCACTCTGTTACTTTTATGTCACTGGATCCTGTTTATACTGGACACCAGTTGTAATTTTGACTGTATTTTCAAATGTATCTCTAAATATATTCAGAATTTCCATTTAAACATTAATGATGTAAGAAAGCACAGATAGGTTTACCTGCTGGGCCTTGCTGCCTGTCGCACCTCCGTCGGTGCCATGCGGCCAGCTGCAGGGTCACCATCTGGAATCTTTGATGTTTCCCTCCATTAACTCCAGGGCATCTCCAGGTGGTGGAGCAGCAGTAGACATGTCTTTCTACTGCCCCCTGTAGCTGACCCTGGAATCCTGGTCTTCCCCACATCCTTTCTTTTGTTCTTAGCCAAAGCCAGAAGCTTGGTTGCTCTGCTTCCTCAGCCAGCTCCTCCTGTAGCTTGACTCCCATCACTTCCAAAGTCTTCGGATAAGTAGATGTTCCAATAAAACCTCTGCACCCTCCACAGGGCAGGTGACTACTATCCCCCTTGCTTCTCTGCACTCGGCTGTCAGCTCCGTGTACTTGACCTTGCTATTTGCCTCCAGGACCCCTGCCAGTGTCCTCAGGACCTGGTCATGTCACCACCCATACCAATCCTGAGCTGGAGCCTCCTTGTAACTGGTCAGTTTGTGCTGCAAGCTTGGATTCAAAGCATTGTAGAGACGGCAGCTGTCCCCTTAACAGTACCATCACCACAGGTTTCTGGGACTCTGGTCATAAGTGGAGCTAATGACAAGCTCAGTCTAGTTTGAGGGATCTTCCACATATCAGTCCAACTTCTGACCCTGGTGACAACACCTTCCCAGTTTGTACAGCTTCCTTGTTGCCATTGTCTCATTGCTTCGATCCGTTCTCCTTCATCTTGACCACTTCTTAGATCACCAGATGTTTTGTTTCAGTCTTTGTTCTTGGGAGTCCTGTCCTCCCTGTTTGCATCCGCCCCATAATTTCTTGGTTTGTGGTTCTGGTCGACTGCTTACTCTGCCTTCCACTTGCACCATTTGAACTGCAAGCTTGAAGTCCTTCACAGACGGGTCAGATGAGTCTCTCAGCCTGGCCTTCCCCCATCTGTCTCCAGGTTGATTGACTTTAGAGGCAGCTGGAGCGCGTTCTTTCCAAATAGGGCAGTGCTGGAGAGACACCGAGGTAGACCATCCATCCTCAGTGCTGTCGATGTTGTGATGTGACACCTCCGGGGGCCACATCAGACTCATGTACAGGGAGATGGCTTTGGTCAAGTATTTCAAGACCTTCAGATACATGATGGTGACACCTGTTTGTTGGTCCAACAGATCAGTGTGTACACCCTCCCTCCACCTCAGACAGGTTGCTCCATCTCTCCCTCCACGGAGAAAGTAGAAAGTCAAAATCAAGTGGGGAATAAAATCTTCACTGAGCTCGTCAGTAATTTAACTCTTCATTCAGGACATCATTCTAACCCTAGTGAAGTTACAGGATCTGGTCTGTAACAGACACTCAGCAGGACTGAGACTAAAGCCTCGTCAGGGGGGCGCCAGAGAGCTCCAGCTTTAGTCTTAGTCCTGTATACATTGTGATATTATTGTTAATTTTTTCTGTACACTCAACATCTATTGCATGTCTGTCATCCTGGGAGAGGGATCCCTCCTCTGTGGCTCTTCCTGATGGTTTCTTCCATTTTTTTGGTTTTTATGGGGAGTTGAGGGTCTAAGGACAGAGGGTGTCGTATGCTGTACAGATTGTAAAGCCCCTTGTAGCAAATTATGATTTGTGATATTGGGCTGTATAAATAAAATTGACTTGACAAGGGAGGCAAAGATACTGCAGGAGGTGAATAAGAGTCAAAACTCCTCCTTCCCAGAGTCCTAACTGAGTCAGATCTGAACTCACAGACATGCTGCTAACAGCTCATTCACATACTTTAATGGAGACTATCTGACTACATGGAAACTAATAGAGAGTAAAAACATGTCTGTAAAGAGAATCTCAGCAGCGACCTGCAGCTGACATCACAACAGACCATCTGAGGAGCTTTTACGGGGTCTCTCTCTCCTGATGGCTTCAGTGTTTCTGTCGTCATGTTGGTTCACAAACAGGCCCATATGTTGCTGTTAGCATCAGATTAGCAACAACATTTTTCACTTCCTCCATTTTCACATAAAAGTTTCACTCTGAGCTGCTAAAATGAAGCAAAAGGAAAAAACTCAGAGATCCACTTTAAAACACAAGGACGGGATTTAAACTCCAGGAGGAGCCGCCGGTTCACAGAGAGACAGGAGCTGGAATTATTACCGAGGTGGTTTAAAATCCCTGAGCAGAGCAGGCGATGTTAGAATCAGACAGAAAAGTCTGAATGAGACTTTACAGTCAGCATTATCTTTATTTTAAGACTTTCAGGACTTCTTTTTTACAGTGCAGCCTCTAATTTACCCAGAATTCGCATGATGGAGAGTCTCTGATGGTTGGGCAGATCTGATGCAGCACATATGGAGTCTCAGCAGGGACAAACTTCCTCAGAGGACGTTTGAACTGAAACAAATTATTCAGATGCTGCAGAGCTGCTCTTCCTCTGTCTCCTAGCAACAGCAACATCCCAGAATCAGCATCATCCACTGCTGCTCAGAGAAGAGGATTCACAGCAGATCCAGGATCAGAGGACAGACCCAAGAGTAAGGACCGGATCAATACAACTGTCAGACAGACAGACAGACAGGTAACTAGAGAGAAAGACAGACACGACAAAGAGACAGGTCAAAGAGACAGGCTTATACAGACAGACAGGTGAACAGTCAAGGAGGCAGACAGACTGTCAATAATACTGACAGACAGACAGGTAGACAGACAGTGTTGTGACAAGTTGTGTGGATAAAAACAGACTTCATGAATAAAAGATGACGTCCATGAATCGTGACTGAAAGTGAAGAAAACGTCAGATCTGTGTGGAGGATGAGGAGGCTGTAACCTTCCTCACATTAACACATGAAACTAACAGAAATGTTTCCATCATGTTCTCCACATGGTTTTCCATCGTCTGAGCTTTGACTGGAGCTCTTTTAATGACGTCATCTCGATGTGTCCTCTTCTTCTATGGTGGTTTAATGGCAGCAACTGGAGAATCAGCTCCACCAGCTGTTTGTTTCCATCAGCCAGTGAACTCAGATTCACACAACAGGATGAAATTCTGTACATTCAGTTCAAATTTCACTATAGAGACAGACAGGCAGACAGACAGGTAAAGAGACAGACAATTAAATGGGCAGATAGACAGCTGGAAGTTTAGAGGTTAGAGAGACAGACAGACAGACAGACAAGTCAGGGAGACAGCTGGTTAGACAGACAGGTAAAGAGACAGTCAGGTAAATGGACAGACAGGTTTAGTCAGACAGACAGATAGTGTGTGGTGTTTCCAGCAGCGTGTCAGTGGGAGGAACCTGTCTCTCTCTCTCCCTGTCTCTCTTTCTGTCTCTTTCTCTGCCTGTGTCTTTCTCCCTCTCTCTCCCTGTCTCTCTCTCTGTCTCTCTGTTGGAGGAGGAGTTTCATTTACACTGAACATGACTGCAGAACAACCAGAGAGAGAGAGAGAGAGAGGTTAACACAGACAGAGAGGGGGGGGGNNCTGTTCTGTTGGTTCAGTTGGTTCTGTTCTGTTGGTTCTGTTCTGTTCTGTTGGTTCAGTTGGTTCTGTTCTGTTGGTTCTGTTCTGTTCTGTTGGTTCAGTTGGTTCTGTTGGTTCTGTTGTTTCTGTTCTGTTAGTTCTGTTCTGTTGGTTATGTTGGTTCTGTTCTGTTCTGTTGGTTCAGTTGGTTTTGTTGGTTCTGTTCTGTTGGTTCTGTTCTATTGTTTCTGTTCTGTTCTGTTGGTTCTGTTGGTTCTGTTCTGTTGGTTCTGTTCTGTTGGTTCTGTTGGTTCTGTTCTGTTGGTTCTGTTCTGTTAGTTCTCTCTGCATGTGTGTGTGATCAGCGCTGAACAGTATCGGTCAGTATTCTGAAGTAATGATTGATTTGCTCTGAACAGTACTACAGTACTAACCAAAACTGATCAATACTGGCAGATACTGATCAATACTGGCAGATACTGATCAATACTAACCAATACTGATCAATACTGGCAGATACTGATCAATACTGACAGACACTTATCAACACTGGTAGATACTGATCAGTACTGACAGATACTGATCAATACTAACCAATACTGATCAATACTGGCAGATACTGATCAATACTGGCAGATACTGATCAATACTGTTAAAAAGCCAATCAATCCTGTTTAGTATTGATAATCAATACAGCCAATACTGATCTATACTGATCTGAACCAATGTCTTGTTCATGCTCTCTGTATGTGTGTGTTGTTGTTATTGATCAGTATTGATCAGCATTGGTGGATCTGATCAATACAGAACGAGATTGATTGGCAACAGAATTGATCAGTAACAAACTGTATTGATTAGTGTTGAACAGAGACATGATCATTGTTCTAATTGGATTGAAGAGTATTGACAGTATCTGCCAGTATTGATCGGTATTGATCAGTACTGATCAGTACTGACGGTTGCAGGAGGTGGAGGAGGCACAGATGTGACTCAGAGTGGAATCAGCAGAATCCAGTCAGCCTCCCTTGCGGAAGAGCTGCGGTGCAGGCTGGGAGATGTAGTTCCACTCACAGCTCTGAGGTCACTTTAATAACCACTGACTGTCTGTCAGAGGGTGACTGTTGCATTATGGGGGTTCTAGTGTAGTCAACACATGCACACACACACTCCCATTGGAAATCTGCTGTTTAAAGGGGGAGAACGTCGGAGTCAAACTTCAGGCAGAACTGAACCAATTAAAGGATTGAGACGACATGGAAACACCTGAACCGTGTGAATCCAGAATGGCCCATTTCACAACAATATTTATTATAATATTTATTATATTATGGGATTATAATTCTTTTTTGCTACACCTGTCTCTCTCTCGTACAGGAAGTTGGTGACTGAGTCCAGGTGAGGTGGCGGTGGGCGGGGCTTAGCCCACTAAACTACTGACTGATTAGTGGGTGGTGATGATCGCGACCGGGGGCCTCCTGCGGATCAACGCACGGCGACAGGACTCACTGAGGTCCAAAACACACAAAGCACACACACACAAGAGGAAGAACAAAAAGAAGAGGTAACACACACACACACACACACACACACACACAGTCTGACCTTCAGGGATGATGTAACCTGTCAGTACATAATGATGTCACTTCCTGCCACTCAGGAGGAGCGAGGTGGTGGTGGTGAAGGGGAAGTTGCAGCTGTTTTCGGTCTCGGGTGTCGTAGCGGTGCTTGGCATCCTGGTCCTACTAGTGGGCGTGGTCATGGCGGCTCTGGGCTATTGGCCTCGAGACGGACTCTTCTTCAGCGCTCGGCCACAGGAGGGCGCCGCCATGGCCTCAGTGTCCTCCAGCAGCTCCACACCTGCACCTGCTGATGCTCAGGTGAGAACATGTCAGGGGGCAGAAATGGTTAATAAATAATATCATAATATAAAGCGCTTTTCTAGTCTTCCAACCACTCAAAGCACTTTCCAATACATGTCATTCACTCACACATTCATACGCTGATGGCGGAGGCTTCCATGCAAGGTGCCATCCTGCTCATCAGGATCGAACCGCCGATTTTCCGATTAGTGGACGACCTGCTCAACCTCAAAACCTGTTGGGGGGGCAGTAGAACATGTTGGAGGGACAGTAGAACATGTCAGGTGGCAGTAGAACATGCAGTGAGGGACAGTAAAACATGTCAGGTGTCAGTAGAACATGTCAGGGGGCAGTAAAACATGTCAGGTGTCAGTAGAATGTGTCAGGGAGGACAGTAGAACATGTCGGGTGGCAGAAAACCTGTCGGGGGGGCAGTAGAACATGTCAGGTGGCAGTAGAACATGTTGGGGACAGTAGAACATGTCAGGGGGACAGAAAACCTGTTGAGGGNCAGTAGAACATGTTAGGGGGGAAGGTAGAACATGTCAGGTGGCAGTAGAACATGTTCGGGGGACAGTAGAACATGTCAGACGGCAGTAGAACATATTAGGGGGGCAGTAGAACATGTTGCGCAGCAGAAGACCTGTCGGGAGTGTAGTAGAACATGTCAGGTGGCAGTAGAACATGTCGGGGAGGCAGTAGAACCTGTAAGGGGGGCAGTAGAACATGTTGGGGGGGCAGTAGAACATGTCAGGGGGCAGTAGAACATGTCGGGGAGGCAGTAGAACCTGTAAGGGGGGCAGTAGAACATGTTGGGGGGGCAGTAGAACATGTCAGGGGGCAGTAGAACATGTCGGGGAGGCAGTAGAACATGTCGGGGGGCCAGTAACACACAGGATTGTTTTATCTTTGTGGGGTTTTTTTAAGCGCCCCCCTCTGAACAGATATGTTCTTGTTCCAGGTGGTAAAGTCTCATTTTGTATCATGTAACAAACGTCTCCACCTGGAACTGAACCGATGTTCATGTGGTCTGAGCTTTTTAAACATTCAACCACCAGGACGCCCCAATGGAATCACTTTAGGATTATCTTTGAGGCCAGTATGAACAGGAGGAATGATTACAGGCACCAAAAACCTCATCAGTCTCGAAATAAACATGTGAGAAAACAGGACCAGGGAACAACCGTAGACTTGAAAACTGTGACTGATGGTGCAGTTTGAACTTTCTGTCAAACAGCAGATGAAACTCTGCACTTTTTAAACAGATGTTTTCTTGAACGTCTCTCTGACTACTTCCAGGGAGGAGAGAGGGGGAAGGCACTGGAAGGAGATGAAGGAGACAAAGGAGGAGGAGGAGGAGGAGGAGGAGGAGGAGGAGGAGGAGGAGGTGATGACGGTTTTAACCGGACAGAAACCGTGAATGGGACGACTC
>NTHP01000575.1:35856-46248 GCA_003416845.1 Oplegnathus fasciatus | reverse complement strand
GCTCAGAACCTTCCGGGGTTCATCAGCAGCTTCCTGCAGCTCCTCCAGTCTCCCCAGGGAAGCACCAGGAGGCTCCCAAGCCCTGCTCCTCCTCTCCTCCTCCTCCCTCACCCCCTCCCACCTGTCACTCTCCTCCCTGTCTCACCTCCTCTCCTCCTCCTCATCCACACCGGCCCCCCCCTGCAGGAGGCGAAGCCTGCCGACTGGCAGCAGCACGACAGGTTACAGTAAACTGACACACGGAGAGGACGAATCGTTTGAGTCGACTGAGATCACATCATCACAGAGCGGGGTTCAGAGGTCAGGGGAAGTGACATCATGCAGGAAGTACTCCAACAGGGAGAAGCTGAGGATGATCTCACAAGTGGATTCTGGTCTGAGACAGGAGGAGGAGGAGGGCTGAAGAGACAGGATGACCAGTCCGGAGTTGACTCAGTGATTGACAGCACAACTCTGAAGTCATGTGACTTTTTAATGACATCAGCATCACATCAGGAAGGATTCTGTGTAAAGAGGAAGGATGCGCTCATGTTGGTTCAGCTGAAACACAAAAATTAAACTTTATTTCCATTGAAACTGTGAATTGTTCTGCGGGATGATTAAAGGGACTCGACGACTTTGAGGTCGAACTTGTTGTTGTTGTAGCAATAAGGAGTCTTCCAGATGAATGAGTGACAGCTCAACATGAACTTTGTTTAATTTCTATTAATCAGCTCGTTAACTGACTGCCTGCTTATTACAAAGACGTGGGAATGTTTTTATACTAAATCATCACATGTGTGTCCTACAAGTATTGTTTCATATGTAAATGTGGTGGTTCCCAAGCTGGAGCATGGGGCCACCTGGAGGCCGAGTAGAGCCATTGCAGGAGGGGATGTTATCCACGGAGAAAAACTACATTTCTGGGGCCATGACAGAAAAGTTTGGGACTCACTGTTTTAAATTTTGTCTTCACAGAAAGAGAAAATGTTCAGAGCTGAAAAATGTTTTCTGCAAAGCTGCTGAACATGGAAAAGACACATATTTCCTTCAGTTCATTCTTCTGTACCTTTAACCTTTTAACAGCCACTGTAAGCACAGACTGATAGAAAAGTTACATGAATATGAACATGTAACCTTTATCCATTTAACCCTTAATCTAGCCAGGTAGTCGCATTGAGATCATGATGTATTTTACAACACAGACCTGAGGATAAGAACAAACATTTAGACTTGAGTTTCACATAAACAAAAGACATTTTTGCAACTGGTTTCATCTGGAGTTTAGTGTTTGAAACCAGTTTGAACATGTGGAACAGCTGATGTTCAAATATTCTGTGTAAGTACTGTGTACAGTCGAGTATTCAAACACTCAACACTTTGAATGTGAGAACCCTAAAGAGTTTGGATATGGACAGCAGGCTGGATACAGAATTTAAAACAAGCTCATGTTTGATAAGAGAGATCTGAAATGTATCAAGGCAGACTGTAGATCTGCAATGGCCACATTAGGAGAGGAGCCTGAGGCATATAAAATAGTATCATCTGTATAAAAATGTACGTTACAGTTTGGAGTGTCAGAGATCATATAGTTGATATTTATGGTGAAGAGGACCAAGAATAGAGCCTTGTGGGACACCTTTACTAACCTACAGAGCTCTTGATTTGGAGCCTTTGGAAACTACTGCCTGCGTTCTACCAGAGAGATTCAGTTTATTTAACAAGGAGACTTTTTCTAGTCATTATGATCAACAGAATCAAATCTTTAGATAGATCTATAAAAAGTGCAGCACAGTGTTAATGATCATCCAGGCCATTATTAACAATATTATTAAATACAGATAATGCAGCTGTTGTGCTGTGACCTGACTGCTGATGCTGAAATATGTTTTGTCTCCAGAAATACTTACAGTTGAAAGTTCACAAGGGAAGCCAGAGTTTATTTCCTCTGGTAAATCTGATTTTGTCTAATGGGATAGGACAACAAGCTAACAGGCAGGTAAATACAACAGCAGTGAAAATATTCATAGACCAGACAACTTTCTCTGGTATTCCACCTTACATGATTTGTTTCAATCTGTTCAAGTTCTGCAGATCAGGCCCAGACCAGAACATGTGAACCAGAATAGCTGGAGACAATTTACATCTGCCACAAGTTGGATCTAAATTTATATATATTTTGGATAATTTGGCCTTTATTAAAGGGACACGATGAACAATCTTAAACTACATAAACCAATGTCTACTTCAGGGAGAGCTGTAGCAGACATCGGCTTCAACAAGTTATGTGCTTGTTCAAGGATTACTTGCTACGCCTTATTCAAAGGTTGAGGGCCCAGATCTTGTTCTCAAGTTGTGTTTTCAACATATCCATAACACTGACTGGGGATTCAGCTCAACAATAAATTCATGAATCCAGGAAATCATATTCTTAGTTTCTGTATTAAATGATGATGAAGTAGAACTTTATATCTAATTTCATCGCGAAAGTCTAACCAGGTGGAGAATCAGGAGCAGTCAATTTGTTTTAATTTAGGGGGACCATCCCCAAAACAGAGAGGGCGTTAAAGGGTTAAATGAATGTATCATTTGTACCCTTGAATGAGTATCATGTGACCCAGAAGTGGTGTAAACATCATTACATCAGTTTCCATCAGCATGTAACCGTTAACACCACATACAAATATAATCCAAGGTTTTAAACACTGTGTTGTTGGTGTGACTCAGTAATGAAATATGAGCAGCTTGTGCTGCAGTTTGACTGATTTTAAAGTACTGAAGTGAAAGTTGTAGCTACACAATGTCTTCCACTGAAAACTGATCCTGCTTCAATTTAACAGCACAACATCCAATCAGCTGATGACTTTTTGAAGGTTCAGCAGTTTGCAGGTTTCACTCTGCTTCCTCTGAGTGTGTCTGCTAAGTTTGGTTGGTTTGAACTAAAACGTTTTCATCAATAAATCAAAATAAAGCACATTAAGTTCACCTTTGTTGTCAAATCTTTGTCTTATTACTCACTGGTCCCTCCCAGTTTGGTCCTGGTGGTAGTCCAGGTTTGGTTCAATAATCTCTGGTCCAGTATTCCCTGGTGTTTTAGTCCAGGTTTGGTCCAGTGTTCTCTGGTGTTTCAATCCTGGTTTGGTTCAGTAATCTCTGGTATTTTAGGGCCTTTTCACACCAGGGGATTATGGACATAACATGGATTATTTGGACTTTCAGACCAATTACAGGAAGTTCTGGCAGGCTCTTATCAGAACCGGAAAAAGGAAAAACAACGTAGCAAAACAAAATGAGCTGCACTTGGAGAGGGGGGAGAGAGAGGAGGAGACCAAATGTTTAATTACAATTAAACATTAAAAACGTAGACCTTGGTTTGGACTTTCATTTTTGAAAAGACCCTTAGTCCAGTTCAATAATCTCTGGTGTTCTAGTCCAGGTTTGGTCCGGTGTTCTCTGGTGTTTTAGCCTCACTTGATGGCTCAGAACTGATCTGTGATAGTTAACAGGTGAACAGGTGTTGTGGACAGTCTTAAGTTGCTCCAACAAACAGCTGACTCTCAGTCTGGTAAACAAATGTCTTTTATTTTCACATATTTACTGTTTGTTTCAAATATTCACAGGAAACACTGAGTTTACAGTTATTATCAGTCAGATAATAAAGTGACAAAAACAGAAACAAAATCACTGTAAAACCTTCAAACAACACGATCTAACACTTATTGTACATTTATTCTAAATCTGTTACATTTACTTCCAGTATTCTGTCACTAGGGGGGGATGTGGACTAAATATTCTGTGTGTTTGTGATTCCAGTGTCATGTTGTGACTGCTTGAACAGCTGTTTTCACTTATTTCCTCTCATTGGTGGTCTTGCCTACACTGGGCTTGATTGACAGCTCCTTCGCTCTCCTGTTAGCTTTGTTGTACCTGTGAGGTTGAGATCTCACCTTTATCATTCCTTTTGGTACATGGAGTTAGCTTAGCCCTGCTCACCTTCCACCTGAGCACAGGTGAAAGAATGAAATGAGAGCTAACATGGAGCTGACAAAAAGGAAACATAGAGCTAACGTAGAGCTAATGTAAAGCTAACATACAGCTGACCCAAAGCTAATATTAAGCTAACGTAGAGTAAAGCAGACCTTACATAGAGCTAATGTAGACCTAGCACGCAACTAATTTGCTGGCAGCCCTGATGGGAGAGAAGGATTATAATGTGTTGTCCTACACAGACGACGAGCGAGGTATGCTCATAATAAGTTAGGGGGTTAGGTTCACTTCTTGTATTTGGGTCGGATCACGTTCTCACCCATAGTGAACTGAACTCTGGTGCACTTGGAAGTGAACCGCGACCCATGTTTTCAGGCAGACCAGAGTTCGGTTGTTTGGTCCGCACCAGAGTTCAAATGAGCTTTCAACCACCCAAAACGAACCAGACTATCCGGCGAAACGCTCCAGGGTTCAATTAAAACGGACAACTGAGGTGTGAAAGCACCCTTAGAGTTGACGTAGAACTAATGTGTAGCCCTTTGTAGTTGCCATTGTGTCTGTGGCCATGTGACCAATAAGCAAGTTTTCAACTGTCTGCCCCCCCATAGACTTTTTTCAACACAATCTGGTTTCGATCTTATACATAATACTGATTATTGATACAGTAAATCAGGGCTAGAATCAATTATATTGATACGATACTTCTGTTCACTTCCATTGAATGATTGATAAACATGAGGCATTTATTTTGGCCACTCTTATTCATATATTTTATTATCTTATTATTTGATTTGATTACGTGGGTCAAATTTTTTGGGGGTTGCTTGTAATAATTCAGGCTACTTTTTGTACCATTTGGATGGTTCTGGAAACCCCAACTGACATCCAATCCGAAATATTGTTCTGAACAAATTACTTCACTTTTATGACGACTGGGCACGCTCTGATTGGACTACTTGGTTTCAGTGAAATCTGGAAACACTGCCAGAACTGATCTAACATCAGATGGATCCACTGTTTTGGTATTGATCCTGTTGGTGCTATTATTGATGCTCAAAATAAGACTTAGTCTTGGTATATAGGATCTGGTATTGATATTCAGCAATATTTCAGGTATAGATCCACCCACCCCTATCAACAGGTCCTTGTTACCCTGGGAAAGTTCCTGCAGTAGAGCTGCCCTGATAAAGGCAACATGGAAATGATGTACAACTAATTTAGTGCTAACATAAAGCTAATGTAGAGCTAACAAGAAGCTAATTAAAGCTTACATAGTGCTAACAGAAATACTAAGGCTTGTCCTGTAAACTGTAATTAAAACAAGTGCAAACAGCTGTGCAGGGAGTTTCATTGTTGATTGACACCTTAGAAGTGTTTGACATCACTTCCTGTTTATAGTCCCCGTGAAGGAAGTCATTGAAAAGGTCCTAGAAAATGAGTTTGTCAAACATTAATAACTTCATTGATTTAGTTGTTGTCTTGTGCAAGCCCCTGTATTAAAACACGTGTCAGTCAATGGAGTGACAGCAGCAGCGTCCAATCATATCGTTTGAATTTGGTGGTGGGCGGGCTTCACATTATGTTACATTTGGATCACTGATTGGTCTTTTAAAAATCCCACCAATCATCATCACTGCCCATGTGAGGGAGCATTCAGAGTTATAAAACACATGAAATTTTTCCAAGACTACTCCTTTGTTTTCCAGGACTTCTACATGACTGTAAAGCTGCATTAAATAATTCCAGGTTTTCCAGGATGTGACATATCTCTGCAGGTATTGATATTCAATCATCGTTACTTGTATAATATTCCCATAACACTGTCTGCTGTGTAACACTGTCCTCAGATCATTTTGGATTTAATCAGAAAGTTTGCTCCACCTCCCAGCTGCTTCTATTGGTCACCCAGCAAGCAGGTAATGTTCCACTAAGGTTCTCGCAAGTTTCCTGTTTCTTGAAACCTTCAAAATAACATCCAGTAAATGTTCATGTTTTTGGTCCAACTCCGTTCTTTAAGTATCATCACTGACGGTTCCTTTGTTCTTTAAAGTAACATCTGGAGAATGTCCTCTCGGATTAAAGAAAGAACCACATGTTCAGAGACAACTATTCTCCACAAACAAACAAACACTGTCAGCTGATGATGTCACAGTCTGTGATGTCATTACAAGTCATAACAACTAATAGTGTATTGATTGATAAAGTCAGCGTCGGGTCCATTTGATCAGAGTCTCTGGTGATCGATACAGGAAGATCAGTTTGGCGTAAAGCTCCTCCTCCAACTCCAGCTCACCTGTCTCTCTCACCTGAAACAGAAAACAGCAAATCACACCACAGCATGAGGGCCAATCAAAACATAACACAGAAACTAATCAGATTAACAAACTAAAACTTATCAGATTAACAAACTAAAACTAATCAGATTAACAAACTAAAACTAATCGGATTAAAACCTAACACTAATCATATTAACACACTAAAACTAATCAGATTAACACACTAAAACTAATCACATTAACACACTAAAACTAATCAGATTAGCAAACTAAAACTAATCAGATTAACACACTAAAACTGATCAGATTAACACACTAAAACTAATCAGATTAGCAAACTAAAACTAATCAGATTAGCAAACTAAAACTAATCAGATTAACACACTAAAAATAATCACATTAACACACTAAAACTAATACATTAACACACTAAAACTAATCAGATTAACACTAATCGTATCGGTGTTCAGACTTGTTGTGGGCAAAGTTACACTTCAGAGGGCGGAGCCTGTGGACGTGTTGTGTTAATAAAGTTTTTTAAATGTGTACCAGGAAGATGTCGGTGCACAGTTTGAGGATGCGGTCGACACAGGGCAGCTCCTCGAACATGATGGAGTGACTGATCCCACTGAAGAACTCTCTGACAAACTTCCCGATCACCAACACCACCGAGGCGTACAATCCCATGATGCTGCGAGAGGCACAAGAAGAAGAAGAAGGAGAAGAAGAAGGAGAAGAAGGAGGAGAAGGAGGAGAAGTTGGAGAAGAAGGAGAAGAAGGAGAAGATGAAGATGAAGATGGTGAGTGGCTGTGCTGTACTGATACTAAAACAATACTTTCATTCAGGGCCTCATTGTTGCCTTACTTTTACACGTCACTGCTACCACTACTACAACTGAAACTATTACTCCTAAGACTGTTACTACTTTTAGTGCTAGTGCTACTGATCTTACCACTACTACTACCACTGCCACTACTACCACTAATACTACTACCGCTTCTACTACTGCTACCACTGCCACTACTACCACTAATACTGCTACCACTGCCACTACTATCACTAATACTACTACTGCTACTACTACTGCTACCACCAATACTACTACTGCTACTACTACTGCTACTGCTACCACTGCCACTACAACCACTAATACTACTACTGCTACCACTGCCACTACTGCTACTACTACTGCTACCACTGCCACTACTGCTACTGCTACAGCAGCTGTTGGTACACATTTCAGTCGGTATCAAAAAGCATGTGTTGCTGTTGAATAAAGTACACTAACAGAAGTAATCATGCTCTGCTGTAATTATACTACTGCTACTGCAGTAACTGAAGGAGACTGTAGTATCAACACGTAGTGAGTGTACTGTATATAATACTACAGTTTCTGCCATACTTGAAGGTGACCGTAGTATCAACATGTGTTACTGCTGTGATAATACTCCTGTTACTGCAGTACTTGAAGGTAATGTGTACCCGTAGCCAGCTAGGAAGCCCAGACTTGGAGGACTGACTTTATCACTGAACACAAACAGCTGGAGTCCCGCATCCCTCCTGTCACTTAGCGAGGCTCCGCCCCCAACAGGCACCAGGTTGGTAGCTGGCTGGTCGACGATCCACCACTCCTGGATCTCTCTGCTCTGATTGGTCGACCTCTCCAGGGCCAGCAGGATGTCCTTGTAGCGGTCGTCTGATTGGAGGAGAGAGGAGAAAAGCCACATGATTGGAGGAGAGATGTTACATGATGTTACGACAGCAGAACACCAAAAACTGAATTTCTCTGTGAAGCTTCCCACATTGACTCATTGTGGTTTTATGTAGTCGCACAAACCGAGAACAGTGATTGAGCTGTTGCTTAGTTTAACCATGATAACACTGAAGGATGTGTTAATATGCACTTCAATCAGTGAAATAAAGCAGATTAGAACTGATACTAAGAAATATTCAACAAAGGCAATACTTGAATAAAAGTCAGGGACAGTTTTAAAGAAGGGGGGCATACTTGTAAAATCAGTAAAAATGTGTTGAGACTCAAATTTAAAGTGCTGGTTCTTGGCAATAATAACATTTACATTTTTAACAGTCACACAGCTTATTCAGCTGTGGTTTTGTGTCCCTTTGTGGTGGTTTTGCGTCTCTCTGCGGTTGTTTTGCGTCTCTTAATGGTTGTTTAGTGACCATTAAAGTATTATTACAGTCTGTCCGACCTTCTCTGAGTCTGGTCTGTGATTCTGGGCTGTAGAAGTAAAACTGAGTTAACAAATTTTATTTTTAACTGCTAAAAGTAAACAGTAAAAGAGGAACTTTTCAAATAACCAACAAACAGTGACAGAGGTTTCAGTTTTTGGACTGTTGGACATTAATTGGATGGATGGATGGATGGATAGTCTTTAATATCCCCGTGGAGCAATTTGGTTTGCAAACAGTAGTCAACACAACAATACACATCATACAACAGATAAACAAAACACATAAACACATATGACATACAATAGATGTCGTCATAATGAAATTGCAATGAGATATAAAAGCACCAAAAGTACATCAGTCCTTTGTTAAAGCATGTGTGCAATAGCAACCAGGCCTACAGCTTGTTTAAAAACACAACAGCCGAGGGAACAAATGATCTCAGATATCTGTTTGATTTGGCCCTCCTAGTGAAACTGTACCTCCTCCCTGATGGCAGGAGACGAAACTCAGCATGAAGAGGGTGTTGAGGGTCCGCCAGAGTGTCCTTTGCCCACTGAGTGGTTCTAACTTGATAAACATGGCCAAGATCATTCAAGTTAGTGCCAATGGTCTTTTGGCAACGTTTAACAATCTTACCCAGCCTATTTTTGTTGACCATGCTGAGGTTGCCAAACCAGCAAATCATTGCGAAAGTTAAAACTGACTCAATAAAAGATGAATAAAACATTTTCATGAGCGATTTGTCGACGTTAAAACCCCTCAGCTTTCTTAAGAAAAACAGTCTCTGGTTGGCCTTTTTGCAGATGGAGTCGGCGTTAGCATCAAAAGTCATTTTGTCATCTAGGATGGTGCCCAAGTACCTATATTGGCTTACTGTCTCCACAGCTATGTCATTGATAAAAGTCGGTATCATGACAGGAGGATTTCGGTGAAAGTCAATGAGCATCTCCTTTGTCTTAGAGACATTGAGCTGCAAGTAAGAGTCATCACACCATTTGATGAAATTGTCTAAGGCTGGACCATGGCCCACCTCATGGTCCTGCAGGAGGCTGACAATCACAGAATCATCAGCAAACTTGATTATGAACCTTGACTCAAACATACTCTGGCAGTCATTGGTGTAGAGCACAAATAACAAAGGCGACAAAACGCACCCCTGTGGTGATCCTGTAGAACAAATCAGGGCCTCAGACAAAGTGTCATTAATACGGGTTCTCTGTATCCTCATTGTCAGGAAGTTGACCAGCCAACATATAGTGTCAAAGTCAATGCCAGATATTTCAGAAAGCCTGCAACCTAAAATATGGGGCTGCATGCAATTGAAGGCTGATGAGAAATCAACAAAGCATCAGCGTGCATGCATCTTCTTGCCCTCCAGGTGCCCAGCAACAAAATCCAGCAATGTTGCTGTGGCATCCTCTACTCCCTTCTTTGCTTGACATGCAAATTAGAGTGGGTCAATTATGCTCTGTGTCATGGCCAATAAGCTCCTCTTCACGATTCGTTCAAAACCTTTCATAACTAATGAGGTAAGCGCCACGGGGCGATAGTCATTCCACACCTTTGGTAATGGAACCTTGGCCACTGGTACAACCACGGATTCTTTCTATAACATGGGAACTTTATTCTGTGATAAGGAGAGCTGGAAAATAAATGTGAAAATGCCACATAAGAACAGTTTTTAAGCAGTCGGCCGCTAATGTAGTCAGGCTCATGACTTTTCCTCACATTTGTCTGTTCAAGAGTTCTCCAGACGTCCAATTCATCGATTACGGTTCGACTACCGTCTGAAGCAACTCTAAATTCGGCCAGTTCATCACTAAAATCATGGGAATCAAATCTTAAGTAAAACTGGTGCAACTCCTTTGCCAGGATGGAGTCAGCCTTATCAGGGTTAAACACCCCTTTTTTCTTGTCCTGAATTCCCACCATAGATTTGATTTCCTTCCAGGC
>NTHP01000575.1:24607-35656 GCA_003416845.1 Oplegnathus fasciatus | reverse complement strand
GAGCGAGAATTGCCATTCTTAAGTTCATCCTCTATCTTGTCTTTAAACCGCATTTTGGCCATCTTTATTTCCCTTTTCACCAACTTTTGAGTATCTCTTTGTTGTTGAATGTCACCCTGGTGGAAAGCTAGCCTTTTCTGATTCAGAATATTCTTGAGGGAGTTACTGACCCAGGGCTTATTATTAGGGTACAATGTAATGGTCTTCCTGGGAATAATAATTTCTTCACAGAAGGTAATATAGCTCGATACAGTGAAAGTCAGTTCATCTAAGTCAGTACAAGAATCTTTAAAAACATCCCAGTTGGTACTGTGAAAGCAGCCATTCAGTTCATGAATAGCACCCTCTGTCCACACAGCAACCTCTTTGCGGTCAACTTTCCCTCTTTTGAAGGCCGGTTGATAGACCGGGGCTAGAAGGACGCAGTTATGGTCAGAAGAGCCTAATGGCGCCATTGCATAAGATTTATAGGCTGCCTTTATGGTGCCATAGCACAAATCCAGTACTTTACCATATCTTGTTGGACAGCTTACATACTGGTAGAAATGACCAAGGGGCTTCTTAAGACTACAAGTGTTAAAATCACCAAGTATAAAATGCGGGGCATCAGGGGAAATGCTTTGCAAACGGTGCACAAGTTTAACAATGGTGGATGTTGCCTCTATCATGTTGGCTCTAGGATGAATATGAACCACTGTTGGGAATCTGCCCATGAATATGAAACCTTACTCAAAATGGAAACTGACCGCATGGCTTCTTGTGAAAACAAGCCTCCATTTTGTCTTTCACACCTCTGTGAGGAACCCCGCCTATTGACCCAGCTTTCAGGAGTGATTGGTCAAGCTGACACAGGACCCATAACCTCATCGGGTCATATATAAAGCAAAACTCCCACCTCTTCTCTCTCTTCTCTGCTCTGCTCTCTCTCTGCTCTGCAACTCGACAGAGGAGCAGCACCGCTGCTCTCCTCTTCCTCTGGAACTCTCTCCCTGGAGGTGCGGCCCAGTTGCCCACCTCTCTTCTGCTCCATTGTGTTCTACACAAAGTAGACACTCTTTTCTTAAGGCAGCAACGCGAGGGCNCCTAAGACCCCTGAAACTAAGTTAAACTTAGACCTGAAAGTTATTTAGCGCCAGCAGCTACAACACAAAGTCTGCTAGCTAATTCTTCAAGCAACAGGAGCCATAAACTAAGTTAGCACAGAGCTGCTAACTCTGCCAGGTCTGGATTCCTCCGGCCTATTTGGAACAGTGCACAACAAAGACTGCTTTGGACCACAATTCTTCACAGCCTGGCTGATCAAACAGGATCGCCAGCTAACAAAGCAACACCAACGGACCCCTTTTCCAAAAGGACTGGTAACGTTGACTTCAACTGGGCATAGCATAGCGTAACACAGCTAAACACAGGGCTATTTGACTTTTGTACATGAGCTTCATTGTTGTGATGTGTTTTCATGGTTTATTGTGTTTATAGATGATTGGTTAACCACACAGTTGATGTTAGTTCTGCTTCATGCCTGTACTTTTAGAGCTGGAGTTACATTCATTTAGCTAACTATTATGTCTTGAATGCTAACTAACTTTCCTTTTAACCTGGCACCACATTAGACACAAATTCACCTTAAACACACACACACACACCTACAGATTGAGCAACACTATGGTTCATGCCTGACTCAGGCCGGTGTTTCAAATTCTCCCACCTGTTTCACCAGTTCCTTTGTGTGTTTCCTCATTTTCAGTGCCCCACATGTGTCACTGAGTTCACCATCGTTCTTTGTCTCTCAAACACACATGCAAATGTGACCCCCCCGTGGCCATCTTTGATTTCTTTGTTGACCTTAAACACATAGTCCCACCATCTTTCTTTTCACACCTACACCATTGGTGTAGTTTCCCCTTTTATCTAAGCACAAGGCCTGAGCCTTTGCCCCCCCCTTCTTGCATTCACACACATACACATATACATATGTACATAGTACACTTAGTTAGACCACATTGTTTGTTTTTACTTTTGTCATCTTTTAATAAATGTTTGTGGATATATGCTGGTCTCTTTAATGTTGCACAAGAGTGAATGCTGCCAACCTCTTCTATGTAGAACTCCAAATCCTTCAACTTTACGAAGTATTGATCAGGTAATTTTGGTTGTGGTTATTAAGTTAATTATTAATCAGAGTTCCAAATTGATATTTTAGTATACTTTATGAGACTGAATCAGCGAATTGGCTATCATTTTCCCTTTACGAAGGGTGGTGCCCCAAGGTTGGACTTAATTTCAATTAAGTCCAGTTGTTTAATATAATTATTAATTATTTTTGATAATTATTAATTATTTCTGATAGCCGTACATATTTTGTACATCTTTAAATCACTGATCCGCCAACACCACAGTCATAAATACTTGTGGAATTTCTCGTGGCAAGTAGAATGGGTGCAGTGAAATACATAAGAGTTCACCAGCGTGGATTAACATACAAGCACACGCCCCCTCCCTGTGTTTTGCCGGTCAGCTGTGCGTCACGGTCAAGCCGGATGGGCTGACCAAAGCCATCGATTTCGAAATCCTGGCTCAAGTCATGATCTGTTAATCAGGTTTCAGTCAATGTGCTCACACAAGCGTTGTACTTGGTACTCTGGTATGCACTTTACATTCGCTTGCAACTCGTCGACTTTATTCCTCAGTGACTGCGCATGTCCGAGGATAATAGAGGGAAGTGGCAAGCGGCGCAGCCAAAGTCTGCGTAGCCTCTGTCGCACTCCTCCTTTCCGGCCACACTTCCCCACTCGTACCGCTGTCTGCCATCTCGAATCACCAACTCCGTGTTTACAGATCTCTGGCGGAATGCCGTCGGGTAAAGTCCCAGCAACTGAACTGCCACATTGGATGAGAAAGTCACGACTGTATTCGAGTCTGTGAGGCTGGTTGCTCTGATGAAAGTTCACAGTAGTCCGAAGAGGCTGATTGCTTTGTTGAAAATTCATAATAGTCCAAAGAGCAACCATGTTCATAAAAAAAGCACTCATTACATCCATGATGACTCCACGTAGTTAAAAGACAATTAAAAAAAAGCACCATTCACACAACTGACAAGACAAAGCCAACAAACACAACTACTGCTGCTTGTCGCCACAACAGGTGCAGCGCCAATCTGCAGCATGGGGAGTTTTTAATGATAACCGTGAGTGAATATAAAAACCTGTGTAAAGCTGTTCGATGGGTTTGGCGTTGGAGTCGCTGGGAGCTCGAATGAAACATGGAAACACTTCCTGTATCACCCTGAAACACACACAGAGACACAAAGCTACAGTTCTTTACAATTTACACATACAGAGGTATTGGAAGACAGACGCTACACTTCCTGCTAACAGAGGAAGTGTTTGACAGAACAGAAGCTCGGGGCGACATATTTGTAGTCTTTTAGTGTTTCTTAGGTGTAAAAATCATTATTGAACAGAAATACATCCCTACAGAATACTGTCACTACAAAAACAAACTTGTCACAAACAGTCTGCTGCCAATGGTAATCAGGTTTCCATTGGTTTTCACTAGCATGTTGGCTAATTCTTGGATCACAGTAAGCTGTACAAATACCCATGGCCACCAGTTGTATAGCCCCACCCCTCTGTATACAGACTCCCTATACTCACACAGGAAGTGTCCTGGTTCCATTCAGCAGCTGGATCAGCTCCAGGCGAGTCTGATCGTCCAGGTATGTCACATGTTTGCCTGATGCAAGCTCCGCCTTCGCCCCCAGACTCAAGTTCCTGTTTAAAAAAGAAAACACTTTTTTTTTTACTACTACTGCAACTTCTACTACCTCTAATACTAATATTACTACTACTACTACTACTACTACTACAATATCTACTACTCCTGCCACTGCTACTACCTCTAACACTACTACTACTACTACTACTACTACTACTACTACTGCAACATCTACTACTCCTGCCACTGCTACTACCTCTAATACTACTACTACTACTACTACTGCAACTTCTACTACTCCTGCCACTGCTACTACCTCTAATACTACTACTGCTAGTACTGCTACTAACTAACTCTACTACGACTACTACTGCATCATTATTACTGCCGCCACTACAATTACTACTATTACTACTACCACAAGTACTAATACTGCTAATACTAGCACTAACAGTACTGCCACTACTACTAACTGACAACTGATTATTGATCAATTGCATAAAACAGAACAGTTTAGGACAGTCAGGGAGAAGTGTTAATAAGTATTGATGATTGATTATTGATCAGGAGGATAAAGCTGACCTCTGAACAGTCCAAGACACAGTCAGGGGGAAGTGGTCCAGGTTGAGCACCTGGCTCAGGTACTGCCTGCTGGGAGGACTGATGGTCCACAGAGAGTTACTGCTGCCCTGCAACTCTGCCACCGTGACGTCCTCATGACTGTATGCCTCCAAGAACTGCAAGGCACTCTGCGAAATACAGGCCACAGGAATACTGTATTGTACTGGAACAAAACTACACGCTGTAGCACCAGTACTGCAATCAGTGTGTATACTACTGCTGCAGAGAACTTACAGGTGTGTAGCTGTAGGAGCTGGAGAAGGAGCTGAAGTCGTCATCAGTCAGATCTTTGAGCTGGTTCTGCTGCGCACTCATCGTGAAGATCGGCTGTCAACAACAACAGCAGGTCAGTTATAGTACTACTAACACTACTGCTAACACTGCTACTGCTACTACTGTCAACAACAACATGAGGTCAATTATAATACTACTAACACTACTGCTAACATTGCTGGTACTACTGCTACTGCTACTACTGTCAACAACAGCTGGTCAATTAAGGTATTACGAATACTACTGCTAATATTCCTAATAGTACTGCTACTACTTTCAGGAACAACAGCTGGTCAGTTATAGTACTATAAATACTTTGCTAATACTGCTAATACTACTGTTAATATTCATACTGCTACTACTGTCAACAACAACCAAGTATTAATAAGCACTGATGATTGATTACTGATCAGTAGGATAAAGCTGACCTCCGAACAGTCCAGTTGTCAACAAACACCTGATCAGTAACACAGTAATACTACTAACTTTACAACTACTATTACTACTACTATCACTACAACTGTCAACATAAGCACCCTATCAGTTATAACAATACATATGAACACTATTAATAATACTGCTAATACTACTATCACTATTGTTGTCAACAAAAACAACACCTGGTTAGTTATTGATATTGTACTACTAACATTACTACTGCTACTGCTGTAAACAAGAACACACTTGATCAATGACACAGTAATACTACAACTACTTTTACTACTACTATCACTACTAGTGTCAAAATAAACACATCAGTCATAATACTCAAGTCCAGTCAAGTTTATTTCTATATCTTTCCTCCAGGGGCTTCACAGTCTGTCTAGCAGACAACGCCCTCTGTCCTTAGACCCTCGACCCCTAGCTATAATACTACTAGCACTACTGCTAATATTGCTAATAGTATTGCTACTAATGAAAACACCTGGTCATTAACAAAGTAATACTACTAATACTACTGTTACACTACAACTGCTGTCAAAGATGTCCTGCTCAATTACAATACTACTAAATTACTGCTACTACTGTAACTGTTGTCATGAAGCTGAAGCTGAAGCTGACCAGTAACAAAATGATGCGTCTAATACTACTAAATACGACGACTAAATCTATTAATACTACTAAAACTGCAAACACAATCTCCATCAGTTTTTAAATCTAGAGACGGGCTCGGGCTGCTACATATGAATGTGAGAAACCTAGTCTCTAAAATGGACTATGTCTATATTCTGATCCAACAGGCAAATCCTGATATTTTACTAATTTCTGAGTCTTGGCTAAAAAAATCAGTCTCAGATTCTGATGTAGATCTTGGTGGATATAACCTTTTTAAAGCAGACAGAAAAGGGAAAGGTGGTGGTGTAGCTATCTATGTTAAAACATGTTTCCCGGTATCTGTACTAATCTCATCCTCTGCTCCAAAAGAGTTTGAATGTCTGGCTCTGTCAGTAAATCTTGGGGAAAACAACCAGGTGACAGTGGTAGGGGTATATAGACCCCCTTCAGCCCTCCCCTGCGCCATTGACAATTTAGTTGACATATTTTCTTCTTATACAGCCACAGAATTGTTAATTATGGGTGATTTTAACCTTGATTGGGAAAAACCAATGTCTGACAGTTTCAAAGAAATGTGTACTAATCTAAACCTGACTCAATTAATTACCAAACCAACACGTCCTAGTGTAAAAAAATAGCTCCAAGTCTTCTCTGATTGACATTATTCTTACCAATAAGCCCCAGAGGTATTCATCCAGTGGAGTATTTCCCCAAGATTTTAGTGATCACTGCCCTATTGCCTGTATTAGGAATGTGAAATTACATAGGACAAAGCCACGTATCATATCTGAAAGGAATTTTAGGAACTTTGACAATCAGGGGTTCCTGTATGATTGAAATGTGTGTGACTTAGACAGGGTGTCCCTCATACCAGATCCGAGACCTGGCCCTTGCATATTTTTCCAACGCTTTTAATATTGCTGACAAACATGCTCCCTTTAAGAGACTACAGATTAAGGACAGACATACTGTGTTGTTCTCACATGAATTATCTGAAGTAATAACCGAAAGGAACTCAGCATGGGCAAAAGCTAGAAAAACAGGGCCTGTTTCGGATTGGATTTTGTTCAGGCAGCTGCGAAACAAGTGTACTACTATGATCAGGAAAGCAAAATCTGTATATTATCTAAATTCCTTACACATGAGTGCTGGTAACCCAGCTAAATTTTGGAAAACAATGAAATCAATGAAGAATAACTGTGCCCCAGCACTTCCCCAGCAGTTACTGTCTGACTCTGGTCCCATAAGTGACAAGATGAAAATTTGTAATGCTTTTAGTGATCCGACAGATATCGTTGAATGGGTGGACAGCATAAACAAAATGACACTTGCCAATCAGGACCTGTGCTCTCAAATGACATGAATCCTTGTAATTTCTCTTTTAGCTTTTTTTCTGAAATGGAAGAGGGTGACGCTCTATTGAAGATAACCCAAAAAAGTCCACTGGTACTGATCGTCTGGACCCTGGTCTGCTGAGGTTAGCTGCTTCAGTTATAGCTGGGCCTTTAACACACATTTTTAATCTTTCACTTAGCTTGGGAATTGTACGAAAAATCTGGAAAACTGCTCATGTGCTTCCACTTCACAAGGGTGGAGACAGTAGAGACCTTAATAATTACCGCCCAATTTCCAAGCTATCTTGTTTAGCCAAGACCCTTGAATCCTTGGTTAACTGCCAGCTTCAATTGTTTCTGAGCAGAAATTGCATTTTAAATACTTTTCAGTCTGGTTTTAGATCTGGTCACGGTACTGTATCAGCTGCATCCCTTGTTATCATTGATATTGTCTGTGCTCTTGGTAATGGGCAGGACTGTGCTGCCTTGATCATTCCAAAGCCTTTGATAAGGTTGATCATTCACTTTTAGTAGATAGACTGGCCTCTGTTGGCCTAGATCAGAACGCCTGCAAGTGGTTTGAAAGTTATCTCTCAAATAGAACCCAATGTAGTGTTGCTGACTCTATTCAATCAACTCTTCTGGAGGTCACTAAAGGCATACCACAGGGCTTGATTTTAGGACCTTTACTTTTTACTTTGTATATTAATAACATCGTCTCCTTTGAAAATGCCTGTAAGGTGAATTTTTATGCTGATGATACAGTGCTTTATACACCTGCTTCTTCATTGGAAGGAGCGTTATCTGCTTTCCAAACAGCTTTTGACTCTACCCAGCGCTCACTTCTACAGCTAAAACCTGTCTTACATACAGCAAAAACAAAAATATATGCAGTTCTCTAGATCCCGCTCATTGAAGGAAATTAATTTAAAAATTTGCACTTTGGATGGCTCTGAAATTGAGAGAGTGCCCTCCTCCAAGTACCTTGGGATATTTATTGATGAAAAGTTGTCTTTTAAAATGCATGCTGATGAGCTAACTAAAAAGTTAAGAGAGAAAATTGTGTTCTTTTACAGAAATAGATCATGTTTCTCGCGTGATAATAGGAAGCTTTTAGTTCAGTCTACTTTCCTGCCAGTACTTGATTATGGTGACGTTATCTATATGCACGCTGCCCCTATCGCCTTGAAACAGCTTGACACTGTCTATCATTCAGCACTTCGTTTTATTACCGGGGATCATTTTAGAATGCATCACTACACTCTGTATCAGGCAGTGGGCTGGCCGTCCCTGGCCGCTAGGAGAACGCAGCTCCAGCTCCTGTATGTTTATAAAGCAATCTTACATAAGCTACCTAATTACCTGACATCCCTCATCACATGGCATTCTAGAAATTACCAGACAAGGTCTCGGAATTGGTTCACTCTTGAGGTCCCTTGAGTCAACACCGAGCTAGGAAAAACTGCTTTTAGTTATTATGCTCCCATAGCATGGAATGAGCTTCAAGACTCTTTCAAATTGGATGCCTTAATCTCATTGGGCAAATTCAAAAATGTGATGAAGGAATTTGAAGTCGAGGTCTGTGTATGTTTGAAATAATGTTGCCATAACGTTATCAGTTGAATGTATAAAATGTATTGATGTATGATGTTTCATTTTGTTTATATTATTGTATAATGTTTATGATCATGTTTTTATGATTATGTGATTATGCTTGTATCCAGGGCACCATCGCAAATGAGACCTAGGTCTCAATGGGTTTTCCCTGTTTAAATAAAAAAAAACAAAACAATACTACTACAACCACTACTACCACAACCACCACTACTCACACTACTAGTACTACTACTACTCCTGCCACTACTATTTCTATTAGTACAACTTCTGCTACTACTGCCACTACTACGTCTACTACTATTACTGCAAGTAGTGCTTCTGCTGTCACTACTACAACTAATTCCTGTCACTACTACTACTGCTACTACTGTTATTATTAGAACTTCTACCATTACTCAGATGTTCAGGTAACATTCTCTGTACAGTACAGATGAGTGGGTACAGGTGAGTCCGTGCAGGTGAGTCAGTGCAGGTGAGTCGGTGCAGGTGAGTCGATACAGGTGAGTCAGATACAGGTGAGGCGGTACAGGTGAGTCAGTGCAGGTGAGGTCACCTGGAAGCCTCCCAGTGTGATGGTCAGAGACACGTCGAGCGGTCGGTTGACGACTCCGGCTACAGATTTGATGAGCGACATGAAGAGCAGTGGAAACCAGACGATACAGATCAGCAGCAGAACGATCAGACCGCCCATCCCGTACTTCACCACCCGCTTCTTCTTCTGACCGCGAGGCTGAGGGTACCTCTGTGTACAGATACACACAAATACAAAAATACAAATACATAAATATATACATATATATCTATATACACAGAAACACACATACAAGTACACAGAAATACACATTAATATATACACACACACACACACACACACACACACACACACACAGACACATACCTTCTCAGACTCCCTCCAGCACTTTAAGACGAAGCAGTGGGCGTAAACGTCCTCCACACAGATCCAGGAGGAAAGAGACAGAGTGGTGTCTGTCCACACCCAGTCCATCACTGCCCTCAGCTCTGTCAGGAAGGGAACTAGACGGAAACTGCAGGCAGACATGCAGACAGATGGTAGAGAGACACACAGACGGGGTAACATATGTCAACAGTCAGGGAGTTAACAGTAATGTCTGGGAGCATTTTGTTCTTAAAATGTCACTTTTTTTAACAGAATCTGGTAAGGAGTTGTTACAACATATAAACCAGACAGACTTCGTCATTGGAAGGTGTATTTTTCCCCTTCTCATGGAGCCAGGCTGTTAGCCCCCCCCGCCTCCAGTGTTTGTGCTAAGCTAGGCTAACAGCCCCCCCTGCCTCCAGTGTTTGTGCTAAGCTAGGCTAACAGTTAGCGTTTTGATCTGTGTTGGTGACTCACCCCTGAAACAGGAAGAGGTTGAGGTAGTTGTAGCTCTTTGTCAGAAAGTTTCCCAGAACTCGTGTCGGGTAACCAGATCGAATCTGATAGGCAGACAGACCGAAGTAAACGCACTTGACAAAATACCAGAGCTGAGCCACCAGGTTCTGATTGAAACGCCTGCAGACAGAAAGACAAGTGAGAGAGACAGACAGACATCACAAGATAAGCGTGACCCAGATGAGTTTGAACATTATGAATGTTCAACAAACGGCTGTTGATGTTCCAGACAGTGATGATGCAGCTTCATTATGTTAATGAGGCAGGAGGTAAAGGTGAGTTACCTCTCAGTGACCGTTGGCAGGATGAAGAACATCCAGAAGTGAATCCCAAAAACCAAAATCACCTGAAAGACCAACTTCCCCAAAACTGTCTTCCTCAAATACAGAGCCCTGTCTATCACCATGGTACCTGCAGACAGACAGGTGGACAGTGAGACAGGTAAACAGACAGACAGGTAAACAGACAGGCAGACAGACAGGTAGACGTACCAAACTGGATCAGAACCATCACCAAGAAAGCTTCAGGAACTTGGTCTTCTGAGAGGGAGGAAGTGATGTCAGCAGCTGTGGAGTGTTTCTAGGAAATTAAAATAGAATCAAATAGAATCAAATAGAGTCCAGTAGAGTCCAGTAGAGTCCACTGGGGTCAATAAAGTTTCAGCTCAGAGTGAAACATGATATAATGCAGTCAGTAAATAAAACTTTACTCCGAAGGCCCAGAAGCCGAAGACGATGATGATGAAGTCAACCGTGTCGGCGAGGAACATGAGGACGTAAACATCAGTGACAGCGCTGTACTCTGGTTGGACGAGAGCTCTGAAGAACTGAAGGACCGGACGGTAGAGAGACATACACCTAACACACACAGACACAGGGAAAGTGAGTTCCACATTTTCACATTTAAGGTGCGTAAAAAAATCCGTTAAAGTAGAAACACAATAATGAGAAGAAGAAGTAGACGAAGAAAGAAAGAAAACACTTGGACTATGGACTCTGATTCCCTTTATCATCAGTATTC
>NTHP01000575.1:11498-24312 GCA_003416845.1 Oplegnathus fasciatus | reverse complement strand
CCAGCCTGCGCTGTGTATAACAGAAACGGGCACAGCCATCTGGAGCCACCGAAGCTGTCACAAGGGGACGCGCGTGCAGTTATATTTCAAACGAAACAATAAGGCTGTTTATTAGATCAAACATATTGAAATATGGCAATTATATGTTCACACTCAAAGTCTATCAAGCGTTGAACACGAAAGTTGACGGAGCATCCGACAACCTGAAAAAAAATGCCTGCCTACCGTTTTTAGATGATACGCCATGTTGGTTGTTGAGCTGTGCTATAGCCTGTCACTCAAAAATAAAATACACCAGGTCTGCATATGTCCCTCCCGCACCCAAAAATAATGGATTAAGAAGCGCTTCTCTCCTTATGAAAGGAACACCAGCGGTTGTCCGACCGACCAACCACAAGGTGTGAGCCCTAATCACCAGCTCTAATTATTACGGGCTATTATCATGTCATTCATCTTTAATGAGTACATCTTTGTATGAAAGCTGGTGTACGGACTGGAGAACTGAAGTGAACTCTGTGTATTTAGAGACTAAATAAACTCAAAGAATTCAAATGCTGAATCATTTGGAACAAAAACAAAGCAGAGGGACAAACTACAGGGATCAGTGGTTCTTTCAGGTTCCTGTCTGGCTGCTCATTGGTCAACTGAACTTGGTGCTGCTCTCCTCCAATCACTGAACACAGTCCAGAGAGTCACATGACAGGACATTCAGTGATGGTATTTAAAAGGAAACAGATTTAACAGAGTCACAGTAAGTCTGTTTCTCTTGAGTGATTCAGATTGTAAATGACATTTGGTGTGTAGCATAGCATAGCTTTAGTGTTAGCATACCTACTAACAGAGTACTTCTTGGCTCGGATGGAAAGTTCTCGGAGTTTCTCCAGCAGCAGGTCGAGCCTGCTAGGCTGCTGAGCTCTGGAGCTCACACTGCCTGAAAACACATGAAGAAGAAGACAAAGAAAATGTGAACAGCTCTTAAACAATAATGTATTTGTGCCATTTTCCACCACTGATCAAGGCCCAGGTTCTCCAGCTCCTCCTGGAGGATCCTGAGGTGTTCCCAGGGCTGATGGGATAATCTCTCCCGTGTGGTCTGGGTCTGCCCCAGGGTCTCCTCCCAGTTGAACGTGCCTTAAAACCTCCATGGGGAGGAAGGAGCAGTGGTTCTCCTACGAGTTACTAAGGCTGAACCCAACACTGTGCCAATGACCCAGACCTTATGATCACAGGTGAGGCTTGGAATGTAGATCGACCAGATTTACTGGTCGATCTAAAGGTCAATGAAACTAACAGAACCACATCATCTGCAAAGAGCAGGATTGCAGTCCTGAGGTCACTAGACCGACACTCTCCACACCTGGACTGCGCCTTCAGATTCAGTGGGCCAATAAGCGGTTGTAATTTGCTTCCTAAGTGATCAGGGCCAAAGATTATTACTTCTGTCTTGTCTGAGTTTAACTGCAGGAAGTTACAGGTCATCCATTTCTCAATAGCAGTTAAGCACTCCATTAAACTAACGTTATCCAGCTTAAAGGACAAGTAGATTTGCGTATTGTCAGCATAGCAGTGATAGGAGACTCCATTAAAATGACTGATAATGTTTCCTAATGAATGCATAAAAAGGGAAAACAAAGTGGGACCAAGAATAGATCCCTGCGGCATCCCACACATCAGTGGAACTAAAGATGAAGCATAATTATCGATGGAAACAGAAAATTCTCTATTTGAGAGACATGCCGCAAACCATTCAAGAGCAGTGCTGGATATTCCTATACATTGATTTAGTCTATTGATAAGAATATTATGATCGATAGTGTCGAACGCAGCACTGAGGTCGAGGAGCAATAAAATAGAACATTCCCCAGCATCAGTAAATCGTTTGTAACCCTAATGAGGGCAGTTTCGGTACTGTGCCGTTTGCGAAACCCAGACTGGAACTTTGCACCACCTTTTCAAGAATTTTGGAAATGAAAGGGAGCTTACAAATGGGCCTGTAATTCTGTGGAAGCGATTGATCAAAGTTAGGCTTTTTTTAATAAAGGCTGAATGCTGACGTGCTTAAAATAATTAGGGACACAGCCAGAAGTAAGGGAACAATTAATAATGTGAAGTAGGCTGGGGCAGATGGCACTCATAACCTCTTTCGGGAGTGAGGTGGGTAAGATGTCAAGAGGGCTTGAAGAGGAACGCATGTGAGACACAGTATCGATGAGCTCAGGAAGAGACATTTGCTGAAACTGATGAAGCAGTTTGGGGCAGGATGATCATAAATATCAGCAACAAGTGGTAGTAGGTACAATGTTAGACCTAATGTCAGTGATTTTTTGCTTAAAAAAAGATAAAAAGATTTCACAGTCAGCATTTGAAGAGCCTGACAAGGCAGGGTTGATAAGTCTATTAATGGTTTTAAATTGGAATCTGGGATTATGCTGGTTATTTGGCTCTTGCATCTTTCATTTGTTTGTTGTAAGAAGTCAGACGGTCCTTCATATACAAAGAGTGGACATGCAATTTAGTCTTTTTCCACCTCTTTTCTGCTCTTCTGCCGAATCTTTAATGACTCTGTAGGCTATCGTCAATCCAAGGAGAGGTTTTTACAGGTAACTTTGATCTGAGTTTCATAGGAGCAATGGCATCTACTGTCGGCAGCATTTGGCTACCCCGCTTGTTGGGATGGATCCCGTCTCTTTGGAAAAGAGAGAGACAATCCCAAAATAAGTTAAAATTGTCAATAAAGCCCATGTTGTGAGTGGGCGGCCTAGAGCCAGGTGTGAAGGCCAGCTCAGCCACCGAGAACGGGGATGCGCCCTGATATAAAGACAGACTTTCCACAGTTCTTTAAAACGTCAAAAAGGAGGTTAAAATTGTTTTTGTGTGCGCTCAGACTCCTGATGGGTTGTGTCTTTTGTCCCCACATGAACTACAATTCTTTTAATAGAGGTCGAGAATGATGGCAGTAGATCCAGGAATTTCTCTAGGATGTTGGGACCGTGGCTCCAGGGAAACAGTGTGTGATTGAGTTTATGAAGCGGATGTTCCTGGTTATGGAATCTCCAATAATTAATGTAGTGGGGGGAAGAGGGGACGGGGAGATGGTACGTGTGGGCTGCCTGGGCAGGACAGTGGATGTTCAGTTTCCTCCATATGTGTTGTTGAGTTCAGCGGTCTAGACCAGAGGGTCTGTGCAGGTGGACAGGGGTGAGGAGACAGCCTTAGTCTTGGAAGACCTCCTGAGCGTCTGACTACGGTCTCGTTCAGCATCCTACGGCGGTCCTTTCCCATGGTGGAGTGACGAGCCACCCAATCAATGCTGGCCACAGGTGGAGACAGAAGGAGCCATAGCCAGAGTGGGGTCTGGTTCGAGTTGGGACAGCAGGGGCATCGCCGGAATGGACTGGAGCCTCATCCAGCAGGATTGAGTAGCAGTTAGAGAGATTTAAGGGAGGTTGTGGAAAAACCTCAACCGAATCCCTCTTGCAGCTGCGACGTACCACCTCTGTCCAGGACGGCTGGGTCTGTGGATTGGCTCGATTTGGTTTGGAGATATGAACCGGGGCCTTGGGCCTGGTTCCAGTGCGAACCCCTGGGTCATCTGCCGGCGTCGGGATGACCGTCAGCGCTGTTGTAGCGTCCAGGTCCAATGCAGCAGTGGTGATGCCCTGGCCACTCTCCTCGGCTGATAGACCCTACAGGTGGACCGGTGTAGTGCCAGTGTCCATCGAGGCCAAGCAAGGGAGGGTGGCCGCAGAGCCTGAGACCATCGGAGACATCTGGGAGGTGGGTTATCGGGCTGCTGGGACAGCAAGAGTGGAAGACTGCATATACGAGATCTGCTTTGCCTGGGCAGCAGCTACAGAGACAAATCTGTCGATCAGCTCATCCTTTTTTCAGAGCTCTGACTTCTGGCGGTGGATATCATCTCTTAACTGTGAGTGAGCAAGTTTGCAGTCCACACAGACAGCCTTCACAGCTTGTTTCCAGTACAAGTATAACTCATAAAACAATGCAATTGTTGAAAAGGAAAACTTAAAACAGCAAGACAAGATCCAACGATCGGGACAGGAATGGTGTTAAAATGGGTTTTCCATAAGACAAGATCAGTAGGTCTGATGTCTAAAATCTTTAGGCTGGATGAAAAGCAGGAGTAAAAACAGCCAGGATTAAAAAACATGAATTAAAATGATGGCTAAAAACCAGCTTAGAACTGGATAAAATGTCAATGCAAGGACAGAGCTCCTGAAACACAGAGCACGCTGCAGTATGTACTACAATGTACTACAGTATATACTACAGTATGTACTACTGCATGTACTGCAGTATGCACTACATTATGTACTACAGCTGTACTACAGTATGTACTACAGTATGTACTACAGTATGCAGTACAGTATGTATTACAGTATGTACTACAGTACGTACTGCTGCTGTACTACAGTATGTACTACATTATGTACTACAGTATGCACTACTGCTGTACTACAGTATGTACGACAGTATGCACTACAGTATGTAGTACTGCTGTACTACAGTATGCAGTACAGCATGCAGCACAGTATGTACTACAGTATGCACTACAGTGTGTACTACTGCTGTACTACAGTATGCAGTACAGTATGCAGTACAGTATGTACTACAGTATGTACTGCTGCTGTACTACAGTATGTATTACATTATGTACTACAGTATGCACTGCAGTATATACCACAATATGTACTACAGTATGTACTACTGCTGTACTACAATATCAACTACTGCTGTACTACAGTATGTACGACAGTATGCACTACAGTATGTACTACTGCTGTACTACAGTATGCAGTACAGTATGTACTACAGTATATACTACAGTATGCACTACAGTATGTACTACAGTATGCACTACAGTATGTACTACAATATGCAGTCATTTTCATTTTCAAACTTGTAGTCTTCGACCGACGCTGACTCAAGTGACATCACTCTAGGACATTTATCAGCCTTCACACAGCTGGAGACACTAAAGGCTTCATACTACTTTAAAACATCTGAGATAGAAAATCAAGTCTTGTTGTGTTGAGGTGTGTTAGATTTACCTGCAGGAGAGCGCAGCTGGGTGGAGCTAGAACGCGTCCGTCTCCTGCCTCGTCGTCGCAGCGTGTTGGCGTGGTCGGCCGGGTCGATGGAGGAGGCACGGTGGGTGGAGTCGGCCTGGTTGTCATTGTGATGGAGAGAGTCTGTCTCTGTGGTTACAGTCTGGTCCCACAGTCCGTGGCACTGCGGAAGAGGAGCAGGAAGCTGGGCTGAATCGTAGAATAATTCATTGTGTTTTTTACCTGGAGCATGGCTCCGGGGTAGAAACTTTTGGTATCTTTCAAAGTATCTTTTGGGGCATTTTATGTCTTTATCAGAGAGTTGAAGTGAAAGATGATGGGGAAATGAGGAGAGAGAGAGATGGAGAATGATGCTGGACTCAAACCTGGGAGGCTGCAACTCATGATCAGTGCACCTTAAATGCCACCTCATAATTTAACATTTTTTTACCTTGAGTATGGCTCTGTGGTAGTATAATTGAGTATTTTTTACCTTGAGTATGGCTCTGTGGTAGTATAATTGAGTATTTTTTACCTTGAGTATGGCTCTGTGGTAATGTTATTAAGTATTTTTTACCTTGAGTATGGCTCTGTGGTAGAACAAAGCGAGCAGCTGCAGCAGGTCGTACAGGACGTAGCCCTCCTTCTTCTCCACCCCCAGGATGTTTGGGGGGTGGAACGGTTTGGAGCGGTCCACCTCCAGCTTCTGGTTGAATGGAAAGAAACCAAACTGGAAGAAGTACTTGATGACGATGGTAACCTGAGGACACAGAAAGGTAGACAGACAGGTAGACTGAGTGTAACGCCTGTTGAGAGATGAATAATAATGTTTTGAATAAAGTTAAATAATAAAGTTTGACATAAAGTTAAGTAACCGCGGCAGAGCGGTGTGCACCTCGGTGTATATGATGGCCGTCATCCAGAAGGTCTTACTGGGCCGAGGGACGGACAGTGTCGCCCAGAGAAACACCAGAACAGGAAGTACTAGCGTCAGACAGCTGGCAGACACCATGTGGTTCAACACGATGACCAGGTAACACACCGTCTCTGACCTGAGAAAAGGACTGTCTCAGTATCTCAGCAACCAGACAGGAATCAGTGGAGTTACCTGTCGTGCAGAGTTTACCTAGCAGCCAGGATGTTGTAGAGAGCGTAGCACAGCTGGAGCAGCTGGTGTTGGTTGCCGTAGAAATGGTCTGATGCCTCCAGCTCCTCGTCGTAGAAAGTCCTGAACACAGAGCAGCGTGTGAATCATCAGCAGGTTACAGGCGAAGGATCTGAGACTCACCTGTGACTCACCTGTTCCTCAGCAGCTCGCTGGCCGTCAGCTCCTGAGTGCGAGATGCCAGCAGACAGGAAGTGGAGGCCGAGTCTGACAGGAAGTCACTCCTCTCCCCAGGAGTCTGAACCAGTAGCCGCCTCGTGAATCCTGACCCCGCTTCCCCCCTCCTCCTCCCGTGTTCCCCGACCCCCCCCGCCTCCTCCTCCTGCAGGTCCAAGCCCAGAGCAAGGCTGTAGGAGGGGGGGAGGAGGAGGGAGGAGGGGGAGGTGGGGTAGGAGGTGCTGGTGAAGGCGTGAGTTGGCGGTGTGTCAACAGGAAGTTGCTGGTTTGCTTCTCCACCGCTGTTCAAACAGAGAAATACGTCCAAGTGACTGAGCCGTCTTTATGCTTACTTTATAATATTGTTGTATTTTTTATTGTCTATTTTATATCTAATTTATGATTCTGATTTGTAGTATTACGTACAAGTCCTTTCTTATATTTTCTACTCACTATCTATTGTTCTGCACCAACATACAGGACAAATTCCTTGTAATGTGAAAACATACTTGGCAATAAACCTGATTCTGATGCTGATTCTGATGCTAAGCTGACCCCCTGGTTCAACAAACTGCACACAGATACAAGCAGCTAAAGACATGCTAAAATGCTAATGCCAACATGCAACTGTTCAGACTGTCTGTCTGTCTGTAGTGAGCTACAGTTCAGATGGACTTCAGGAACCATGGCCCTCATTTATCAATCTAACGTAGAAACCAGCGCAGATCCGAGTGCAGAAATCATCTTACGACAGGGTTCACGTGTGATTCATGAAACGTTTGTATCTCGCCAATCCCAGCGTAAGAATGATAGGGCGTTGATAAATGTGGCGGCTGAAAACAATCGTCATTTAAATATCACGCCCCTATATATTCTCTGTTTAGACACCTCGCCCAGAGAGTTTACGACAGAGAGAAACGTAATCCAGCCAAGAAGAGGAACACAAGTTCAATGAAACAACCAGTTTTATTTGGCAGCCTGAAAAGTGGCATCAAAGAAAGTCGGAAGAAAGCCGTATGGAATAAAATCACTGCTGCGGTCAACAGCGTTGCCGCGGTCAGTCAAACTCCAGCTGATGTTTGAATATTTAATTTATACATCCGTGATATGTATAGTCTATAAATTAATATTATATCAAAAACTGTTAACCCCGTAAATTGCAAACAATTTGAAAATACCTATTTATGTTGGGGATATATGACACATAGTTGTTATTTTGCCACAGGCTACATATTTGTAAATGATGAATACATGTCTGCATGTGCTTAGATGCCCGTCAGAATGGTCTTAATCCTCCGACAGATTTACTACGCTGCACTGCACGTCCACACTCAGTCGAAAACGTTCGTACATGAGTTGAGACTTGACGTGAGATTTGATCGTTGCCTCCGCTCACGTCCATATTGATAAATGCCGAGCTTTGCATGGAAATGACCGTACGGCCAGTTTTCTGTTGTACGTTTGTTTCATAAATGAGGGCCCATGTGTTTTTGGACTTCAGGAGGACCAACCTGTGAGTCCAACCGATCTTTTCTTCCTCTGAGGACAAAGAGGATGAAGATTGGACTCTCTCCATCCTGGACAGTTTGGGTCGCGATCTTTGGCTGGTTTTAGCCACCAGGCATTCTGGGTAATCTTCTGTCTCTGGTTTGACTCCTGAGGATGGAGCCTCTGCTGAAACTGATTCACCTGGACCATCTTCTCTTTGTTCTAGTTCTGTTTCAGGTGGATCTTCCCCTGGAACAATTTCTGGTTTTGTTTTAGCTGGACAATCCGCTCCTGATACTAGCTCTGGTCCTGGTTCAAGTGGATCTCCTCCTGATATATGTTCTGGTTTACCTGGACAATCTGCTCCTGATACTAGCTCTGGTCCTGGTTCAAGTGGATCTCCTCTTGATATATGTTCTGGTTTATCTGGATAATCTCCTCCTGGTTTAGTCTCCTCTGCTATTTGACCTCCTGTTTCTTCTTCATCTATATCAGCACACACTCCCTCTTCTTCTTCCTCTTCCCTTCCTCTCTCTGCCGAGGTCTGCCCCTCTGCCTCATGGGTACTATAGTCCAGGCCCGACTCTCTGGAGGTTTTCATCATCTGTTCCTGGTAGTAAACGTGGATTGCCTCTCTGGTTGGAACATTACCCTGAACAAACAAAAGATAAAAAACAAATTAACATCACTGATACAGCCATGATAGACATGACACAGCTCCTACATCTTTGTTGTAGTTCAGACACTTCCACCTGCTGTAGCAGACTGTAGTCCTGAGCGTGTACCTGCTTGGCCTGCTGTGTCAACATGCAGTGCTCGATGCGGAGGACGGTGGAGATGTCGATGTGTTCCTGACACAGACTGCTGAGCCAGGCAGTCAGAGAGTCCAGCAGGGCCGACAGCAGAACCCAACAGAACCGCAACATGTTGGAGAACCGACGCAATACCGTGTCTGCAAAACACAACACACCTGATGATCCTGATGGTCCTTATTGTTCACCAACACATTTTCAAAGTGGTAGTGAAGGTGTTGCTGGGTGGCAGGGCTCGATGTTTATATTCATTTCTGACACTTTGGAATTAGAGTTGGGCTGTGAATCCATTCAAATCCCTTATGGAACCTATTTATGTTCAGCATTCAGCTTTTGAAAGTAACTGAAAACATAAATGAGTAGAAAAGCTTCAGTTGAACTCTGTTGCGTGAGAAGAGGGAAACGGTCTAATCATTGTTCACAACCTAAATATGATATCAGATAGAACTGAATTCATCCTGACAGAAACATTTGTATTAAAGATGCTCAGTATAGAGAGCCCAAGTGAAACCAGAAATTCCAGGCTCTGTTCCAGAAGTAAGAAAACTTCATTCAAAATCACACAGACACTTGTAACTACGCTCATAACTAAAAAGTTTGTTAAACTCATTAAGGTTTCAATTTCTTACATCAGCTGCTGTAGTGGAGCTGATTTGTCTGAGAATATGGAAAGTAAACTCCAGGAAGTGCAGCAGACGCTAGACAAGAAGTGATGTCACTTTGGCTCTCTATACATGGTTAAATAAATAAATATATCGCAGCAGAAGACAGAAATGTTGTATTTGACACACTGAAATAACAAGAGAAGATACTAATTATTATTATTTTCCAGGAGCTACTTGAGCCAAATACTGAAGGTCCTGATTCCAAACTATTAAGTTTAGAAGTTTAAATTATTGATCTGATATGAATGAAAGTTTAACTTGAGAATGTGACTCCTGAAATTGGCATGACGAAGACTCCTCACTCTGTTGGAACTACAAAAACACTCTGATTGTACAGTGGTGTTACAGAGTGGAGCTTCTTGCCTTACAAGTCGAGTACAGATGCACAAAAACGACAACATCACACACTCTAATTTTCACTGGTATGTGTGAGTGAAATGCTGCACTGTAGAATCCTGGGTGATTGTTACGATATTCCAGACCTCCTACCTGGTCCCTCCTCTTTCTCCTCCTTCTCCTCCTCCTCCTCCTCCTCATCTCCGTCCTCCTCTGTCTCCTCCGTCACTTCTATAACTCCAGCTGCTGAAGAGGTGGAGGAGTCATAGTTAGCTGGTTGGTTCAGGTTACGCCGATATGCAGATGACTCACAACTCTATATTCACTATCTCCAGATAACATGAACACTTTGGACTAACTGTTTGAATGACTTCCTGTAGTTCCTGTAGAGAAAAGTTTGTATGTTGGGTAGGTATAAAACTGTGATGAAATACTATATTCACCATCTGGAGTCAAAGCTGAACTTGCCACAGATGCATGAAGAAGTTTCACCTCTCAACAAGTGACAAACGAAAGCATTCAACCTCTGTAGTCCTTTAAATTTAATAAAGTTTTTGTCCATTTGTATCTTTGTTTGAACTCATTTTATCCATCACTGTGGTGACACCTCACTAGTAAACCAGCAAATAACACTTAAGTATGTCAAATATTTCACTTTTTAAGTACTTTAGTCAAGAAATCTGTCCAGGAGATCCACCCTGTTACATGTTGAAAAGACTGTCATCAAATGTCATTAAAATAGAAGTTATGTGGGGTGGTCACGTGACCCGGAGAAAGATGGCCACATGAGATTTTGCTCCGCTCCAGGCTTTAAACAAATTCATAACTTTCTCCAAGCAAACTTGAAACTACTTGTTGAACTCTGTTGCAGAGATGCCTAAACTGCAACACGACAAAGACTTTCCTATTTTTTCATCGACTGGCCCCCAAACTGGTAGGAAGAAAGGGACTCAACAGGCGGCCACATGTATTGCTAATGAAAACCAGCTTGATGAAGCTAGCGCCTCAGAGCTAACTGGCTTAGCAACTATGGAGCAGATTTTAGCTGAAGTAAAGTCTGTGGCCTCCCGTGTAAACGACATGGATGAATCAGTCGGTGCCTGCCTGGATGTCATTGACGGAGCCCTGAGTGATATAAAAACATCCGTCACCTCGGTCGAGAGCTCTCTCTCTAATCTTTCTAACCGAGTGACCGACTTAGAGAAGCGTATGGAGGAGGCTGAGGGCAGAGTATCTTGGACAGTGGAGCTGTTGCGGCTAAAAGTTGACGATCTTGAAAACCGCGGCCGGCGCAAAAATTTGAAGATTGTTAATCTCCCAGAGAAGGTAGACGGCGGCACTCCTCTCACGGACTTTCTCCAGACGATACTTCCAACTCTAGTCGGCCTTCCCGCTGATTTTCCCGCACTGGAGATTGAACGCGCCCACCGTGACCTGGCCCCCATCCCAACTTCGAATAAGCCCCCGCAAAGCATCCTGGTGCGGTTTCTGCCATACTCCCAAAGAGAGGCTGTAGTCAGAGCAGCTTTAAAGAAGCGTGATATCCTCCATGGTGGTTCTCAACTACGGTTTTACCCTGATCTGTCTGCGGAAGTTCTGCAAAGACGATGAAAGTTCATCTCCGTGGGGAAAACGATGGCTCGCCGCAATATGTACCGTGGATTTGCTTATCCAGCCTGCCTCCGGTGTCTTCATGAAGGACAGATTAGCTTTTTTGACACTCCTGAGTCTGCTGCAGCATTTCTTAACTGAGGTAATCTCTTATACTCTGCCAGCTATAATGGAGGAAGATGGACTTAACCCTCACTGGTTATTATATTATTATATGGCTATTGCTGAAAGAATAAGCAACCTACTTGAATCTACCTGTAATTCCTTCCCTTGAAAACAAGGTGTTTTTAGTTATTTTATTACCATTTGCCTTATTGTGCCTACCATAGTGCAAAAAAGCTGATACAGTGTAGTGTATTCAATTTGATTTCATATTTCACCACAGTGCCTTTTCATTTTTATAACCTTGTGCTACGAGTATAGCATTTTTAGTTTTATTCCAACAACCTACCCATTTTTGGATCAACCTACAGTGTGTATTTTATGTTTCAGAAGCGAAGTACAATTAAGGAAATTCTTTATTTATCTGTTTATTTTTTGGGTGAGTGACTCACAGTGGTGTCCATTACTTAGCCTGGAGTTTGGATATTGTCTTGGGTGTCTAAGCTGTTACTGTGGTCTATCTGTTAAGTTAGGATCTAACTATGCTTAGTATACTTGATGATTCATTTGGGGACAGGATAGGGGAGGGTAAACGCTGCATTTTTGATCTTCTGTACTTTAATTTTTTTTTTTTTACTATGCCGTAGGGATGGAGCTCAGGCTTTCTTTTTTATACTCTTCTTTACATTTTAACCAGCTTCTCTNNNNTAATCAATCCTTATTACTTATTTACATTTTAACCTGACAGTTATGTCTGGGTCACTTAAACTCACTACCTGGAACGTCCAGGGGATTGGCCACGTGATAAAAAGGAAAAAGATTTTGACGCATCTGAAAAAACAAAAATCTGACATAGCACTGCACCAAGAAACTATATTATCTGATACAGAACATCTGAAGCTTAAGAGGGACTGGGTGGGACGAGTTTATTTCTCTTCCCACTCACAGAACGATAGAGGTACAGCCATTCTCACAAATAAGAACCTCCCTTTTATTTTGGAACGCGAAGAAAAAGATTCAGAGGGGAGATTCATCCTGATTACAGGCTCGGTCCTTAAACAACACATAACTACTCTCAATGTCTATGCCCCAAATTATGATATCACAAATGATTTTAATGTTTAACCATTACTGCAAAGATCTTGGCTTTTTAGCTGGTGATTTTAATTGCATAATGAATGCCTCTCTGGATAAGTCCTCCTCTGCAAACGTATCAAACCCGAGGTCATCTACTGTCCTTAACAATTTAAGTACAGATGCTGGATTGATAGATATATGGCGACAGATGAACCCTAAAATAAGAGACTATACGTTTTATTCACATCCTCACAATTCGTACTCTAGACTCGACAATTTTTTTATTCCTAAACAATTTTTACACGCAGTTCAGGCCTGCCGTATAGATTCTAT
>NTHP01000574.1:275022-319101 GCA_003416845.1 Oplegnathus fasciatus | reverse complement strand
TTCCACTAAACTATAAAAATAAAAAATATTAAACATATTAAAGGTCAAAAAATCAAAAATATCACATAATCTCTCCTAATTGAATTGCACATTTGTTTAGAAATATAAAATAAACCAAAAAAAAGACATAAAAAAGGCAAACACATGATCCCTGTGCCTTTATTGTAAAGATAAATTGTGTTGTAGCCTTGAAAGTAACCCAAGAATCAATTAACCTGTTACTTACCTGTCAGTGGCTGAAGCTTGAATGTGGTTTAAATACAGCTCTGATTGAAAGTTGGAAGTATACAGTAGCAGATAATAATAATCAAAGGTACTGGCCATGATGACCAGCAGAGGACAGTGTCATCCCAAAACAACAAATAATGTGTCCCTCTCCAAATACTCAACACACTGCAGTGCAGGTACTCTATGCAAATGATAAGAATAAGTGCCTCTTTTTTCTCTGCATGAGTCAAACCAGTGTATATATTCCAGACATGCAAGGAATGCTAATGAAATGTCTGAAATGGACAAGGTTCATCCCCTGGGAAGCCTGAATGTGCTCAGCAGATTTTATGACAGAATCGACATTCCTTTTGCAGTCACACCAGTGTGAGTGTTGTGTAAGAATCAACATCACAGTCCCTTTTTTAGCCTACCACAAAAGGCTAAATGGATGAAAAAATTCTTCCATTCTTCCACTTTCTTAGATTTATACCAACTTTGACTATAGAAACATTTCAATGAAGCATAACAAGGTACAATGTGTGCATGATATTATCCTAGGATCCAGATGACTACCTTAGCTTTGAAATTTCAGAGGCACTTTCCATTTACTAAAGCACCACAAAGCTACAGTTTAGTAGAAGAAAATGTGTCTTTTGACCTCCTGTGTACCAATTACCTGCTATCATGCTATTTCGAAAACACTCTCATTTAAAAGGTTAGTGTCCCTAATTTACAAGCTCTCCAGAATTATAATATTTATTCATTTCCTACCGAGTTCACTGAAGGAAAGTTTCAAATCTGATATTATTCGCTGGCAGCCATCGTTTGAAAATGTATAAGCTGCTGCCTGGTAGTGCTGTATTTTTAGGTGAGGCTGCATAAGGAGATTAAACTTTCTGCATGTGTTGCATTCGTTTCTCTCACATGAATATGTCACGCAGTCTTATTCAAAGAATCCATTTCTATATCCTCACTTAGAGAATAGCAGACTGTACAAATGCTGAAGTGTTTACATTCACCAAGACGTGTGTCTCTTTACTGTCTGTCTCATTCTTCTCTGAATTCTGCCTGGCTTACATTTGCCTGAGGCCCTCGGGGTATGGTCCAGCTACATTTTCCACACAAATTGAATCCCCTCAGGCAGCACAACAGCAGCGTGAAGAATACATGCTTGATTTTCATTGTCTGAATCTTTTTTGAAAGGGACAAGTGGAGAAAAACACCGCTGAGCAAGCACACGTGAAAGAGGGCAAAGCAGGCTAAAAGAAAACTCGCTACTCAGGCAATATAAAAAATATAAAATGCAACTTGGAGACACCGAGACTGTGTATGACAGGGGAAATTGCACTTTGTCTCTCAGATCAACCAGCTTCAGTCATTTATAATTCAGTCATTTGTTTGTGTTTACTCATATCTTCAGTCTAAATGCATCTAATAGAAAACCTTTTGACCATGAATATTCTGTCAGAAGAGGTTTAGCCTTGCTCTATCTGTGTGATGGAACAGACACACGAATGTTCTTTCGCTGTAACAATCATTATGATGAATATAACAAACCCCACTTTGCCACAATTACTGTTTTGGGTGGCCTTAAAGTAAGATGTTCCAAATGTGCATTAAGCTGATAAAGCTGGTACCTTTCTTTAGTCATATGCACTGAAATGCAGAGAGAGGTGACTGAAGATGTAGTCTCTATGTTATGCGTTCATATTTAACAGCTTCAGTCATGTAACCATCCAAAGTGCAATTGCAGGCTATAGTTCTCACCTCTTCTTTCATTCAGTACAAGTGAAAAACTGATCGAGACATAAATATTGCATCAAGCAGCAAGTATAATAAGCTGCTGGATACAAACCACTTACTGCTATAGCATTCAGTATCCTGTAAAACCTGCTTAAAAAACCAGAGCCACACAATCTATCAATAAATGCTTGCTTTCAACGCTCTGCACATGAGCATACGGTAGAAATAAAACCAGCACAGAGGTACATCGCTGGAATGAAAAAGTATGTGATGTTATCCACCCTGAGTTACATAAACACCAACAGGCTTTCTCCCATTGCTCTCATATTTTACAAAGACAGAAAACACAAACTAGAAACTCTCAAAATACAGCATATGGGTGTGCTAGAAAGACCCGATTTTTAAAAATACATTTAAGGAACTACTGAGCACTGAAGAACACTGTTATAGGGTTCATGACACACAACAATGTGTCTCAAAAGCTAAAAGGCAAATTCCAATCAAATTTGCAGTGGATATTCAATTTTCCCAGAGGGAGAATTACAGGGTTTTTGGTGACCTGCCCTGACAGGCTTATTAAACTCTAATGGTCAGTTCACCAAGCTTAATTTACAGAGCACCTTTTCATGAAGACGGCAGACTTCTTTAGTCTTTAAGTCTTGTTAATATAAGAAAATTTAAATAATGTATGTTCTTGTCATTTACAGCACAGTTCAACAATTTCTTACCTTCTTTCATGAGCTACATACTGCAACTTTAACTTCAAGCATGCTCAGACAAACCGAGCATTTCACTTTTAGATATGTGGAGTACAGTTTGACCCCCAGTAGTTCCACCTCTACTTGTGTGAGATATTTTGGTGCTTGGTCCAGGCCTGGTGGGTTCATCTTCTGCTGACACAACTCAGCACTGAAAACGAAAGTGGTTCATGTCGGTGGAATACATTAATAGAATGGTATTTTGTAATATCTTTCATATGTTTGGTATTTTATCATTTTCACAAGTGGATTTAAATATGGAATCCATTTGCTATACTTCAGTTTGTGCACTTCTTTATTTGGGGTACTGTTCCTGTAGATCTTAGTTCCTAAAGCTTTAAAGTTTTGTGTCATCTTATGTATTTTATTATCTATTCTTCTACATTCTTGTACTGTTCAGCTGTCTCAGTCTCAGGTGGGTATCTGCTTACTTGAGCCAAGTTGGACTCTGCCAAGTGCTTTTCTCCAAAGACACTTTAGCAAAGAGAAAAAAAAAAGAGATAGAGGGGAAAGCAGAAGGAAGCAGCAGGATGAAGCAGCAGGAAAGGGGAGTAGGAAGGAGAGCATGTACAAGGTTTCTGGAGTGCCTCTAGTGATTCTGTGTCCCAGCACTATCTCAGGGAAGAGAGAGAGAGAGAGAGCGAGAGAGTGAGTGTGTATGAGAGAGAGAGAGAGAGAAAGAGAGAGAGAGAGAGAGAGAGAGAGCGAGAAAAGGAGGCTGGGAAGAATAAGGGGTCAGTCCAGGGATTGTCCTCGGAAGGAGAGGAACTACTTCTGTATGTGTGTTAGCAATGAGTGTGTGTGTTGTGTTTGTTTATATTGATGTTTAAGGCCATTTTTTTCACCCTGTACACAGAGGACATAATAATAATCCACCGCCATGAGTCGAACCACCTTCTTTGAGGTAAGTCTAAATGTGCCGTATTAAGCTAAGTGCCACAGAATGCATTGACAATTTAAAGTTTTAGATGACTGTGTTTCACAAGGCCTCACTTGAGCAAGACACTCACTTTGAGCTATATTTAATAGAGATCTACCAGAATTTGGGAAACCATATGGTTGAATTAATAATTCTTTCTTCTTCATTGTTTTAACGATTTTGATTCTTGAAAACATCTTCAGAAACTTTTTTTTTTTTGGAAATACTGTACTGTCAGATAAACTCAGGTAGAAACAGGATGAATCCTTTGGACAAGCATGTAAGTAAATAACTGTCAAGCTAACAAACTACCACATGCTGACACTCATTTCATCGGGCATTGAGGAGAACACATACTTATAGAGCTAAAATCATTACTTTTAAAATGAATGTCAGTCTGATGTTAGAGCGATCATTCAGCCTTATGATGAGTTAGAAAGACAAAATTGTGGCTTGCTGATTTCCAAAAATTTGAAAGTGTTCTCAGAATTTATAGAATCCAAGTTTCTGTGTCAGACTAAATAAAACTGAGCTGGAGCCCTTTTCATGATTTTGCTCCTGCCTTCAGTCTTGTCTCACAAGGCCCGATGAGTACTAATGAAAAAGTAGACAAGTAATTCGCTGTAAGTGCAGCGGGCCTATGAACTCAAGATAATTTACAACATGCTCTGGGATGTGTGCCATGCTCTCAGTAACCGTTACATAAAGGCTGCAAGCCAAATGAGCAAATATCTAGATGGTTTATGAGAAAGATAAACGTTTCCCAAGCCTGATTTCCTAAGTTTAAATGAGAAAATTGAGAGTTAGATAAGAAAATTGACACCACTCTCATGTTTGCATGCTATGAAGCTACAGCCCGCACCTGGTTAGCTTAGCATAAAGACTGGAAATAGGGGGAAACAGCCAGCCTCGCTCTGTCCAAAGCTAACAAAATCCTTCTACCAACACCTCTAAAGCTCACTGATTGACATGTTTTATCTTGTTTGTTTAATCCATACAGAACCAAAGTGTGAAAATGGGAAGGTTGTGCGCCAGACTTTTTTTTGGCCTAACTTCCTGTTTTAGAGATGCAGGTAGGCAGATCTCACCTTCGGACAGAGCCAGGCTAGCAGTTTCCCCCTGTTTCCAGTCTTTGTGCAAAGCTAACCAGCTGCTGGGTGTAGCTTCATATCAAATGGACAGATGTGAGAGTTGGACTGATCCTCTCATCTAAGTCCCTGCAAGAAAATCAATGTTGTACTCTTCCTTCAACCTTTGCCTTGGCTCAAGATTACCACTGTTTTCAAGATTTGTGAACAGGCAAGACTTGTTACTGTAAGAGTTGAACAAGCTTCACTCATGAAACTTTCCCTACTGAAGTGCCCTCTGATCCTGATAGCTTTTAATGGAACACTACATGAAATTCAGCCTCGTCATTAAGCACCTTAGCATCATCATCTTAGCTGACATTTTGCTTTCACAACATGATGGCATCTCGTCCATCTCTTATCCATACTATTAGTAGTAATGGTAGTATTTGAAAGTTGCACTCTGAGAAATCAAGGTTACGAGGGTTTTTTTGCTGAGCTGTACCATAGTGAAATGTACAGCCTTTTTTTCTAAGAGTGTGCCGGAACAGGTGCTTGTGGAAAACGTAAGGCAGACTGTCAATTGGCAGCATTCAAAGAGTCAGCTGAGTGCTTGGTTGATTATTTTCCTTGATTGAAAGAAAAATTCTGTCCAGTTGGAGTGAGTGTGAAAGCAAAAGGACAGTGGTTTACGCTGGGCAGCCATATGCAGCTAATCAGCTCCAGTTGTATCATGCTCAGTGTTTGAAGTAATGATCCCATGGTTCAAGATCAGCCATTACATTCATCAGCTTTCACATTAAGAGGAGTCATTACAGCTAAGAGACTGCTTCAGTTGGTATCCATTACTTGCATTATTAAAGCAAGATGCGGGGAAAAGTCAAGTCAAGTCAGTTTTTATTTATAAAGCCCAATATCACAAATCACAATTTGCCATAATTTGGCTTTACAATCTGTACAGCATACGACACCCTCTGTCCTTAGACCCTCGACTCGCATGAGGAAAAACTCCCCCCCCAAAAAAGAAACCATCAGGAAGAGCAACAGTTTAACAAAGAACACACCGGATCACCTTTGATGTCAAACTCAGAGTTTTAAAAATAAATACACTTTGCATATAAAGAATAAATGTTCATTTGAGAAACCACTTTAATTCCCCTCACATAGATGAAGCCCTCACAAGCACGCGCACACTTGTTCTGTATGACCTGTGCTGTCAGCAGTGCCCTGTATTCCCGTGAGAGGACAGGGGCGTCTGATAATCAGATTTACAAGGGCACAGCACAACCGAGCGCACACCATTTTGCAACACACAGCCCTAATGACACCCTTGATGCTCTTCGTGAACACGCAAATGCATCAACATGTGCCCCCAGAATGCAGTAGGGAAGGTTAGCAGATGGAAAGGAAAACAAACCCATCTCCCAGGATGCCCTTTTCTGAGACGTCAGCACGCCCTCAGATCCTGCAAAGCATGAACACACGCTGCAAAGAGTGATAAGATGAAATACTCTTATTTTATATGTAGAATTGTGAAATGTATTGCTATATATAGTACTGGCACTGTATATAGTGAAAATATGAAAGATTTTGCTGGTTTCAAGAACTTCAGGAGATCATTTGTTTAAAAATAAGTCTGGACACAAGATTAAATGACTTACCAAACTTGTGTTTTTTGCAATGCAAACAGCAGATGGTATAGAGCGCTCTCTCTCTCTCCCATTCTCATTCTCTCTTTCTCGACTGTGCACTCAGCAAATCTTTAGGTATCCATTAGCGGGTTATTACGCTGTCCAGTAAGGGAACCAATTTAGCTGGGACAGCTCTGCTGAGCAGCACAGTATGGAGTGCTTTCAGGGCAAATTGTGGGCCGCCACCCACCATCCTCCTTGCATATGCTGTAGATCACCACTGACATGGTCTAATTAAGACAGAAAAGATGTGTGCAAGAAAGCAGCAGGACAACACGATTCCTTTTCTCCTACCAGTCTCAGCCCGCCTCCTTATTCAGACTGAGATTACTGTACTTGATCAGGAAAACTGGACACACTTGGCAGTAGGGCCACTGAGAAGAGTTTCATGCGGGCATCAATGTTCTTTCCAATTGTCCATATTTTATTCTAAGGTGGATGTGATTTGATTAATCTCTATTGCTTGCTCTTGCAAAAAGGATATGGGTCAGGAACAGCCTAAAGAACAGCCAATATGTAGATATGCGGTATGTAGACCAGGTAACATATAGTTCAAACCATGAATGTTCTAAAGCAGCAAAATGTATAGATCTTTATTGTAATATTAGTTTCAATGTTTCACGTTTTAAAGTGTGTGAAACTTACTACCTGGGTGTTGTGCTTTATAAAGGTGGTACATCTTGTGTTTTCTTTAGGTGAAGGTCCTGGATGCCAAGACCAAAGAGCAGCTTTGTTTTTTAGATAAGGTATGCTGACATATTGCCATGACTACAGTTTTACCCTTTTGTTTCCCCTTAGGTACTCTTAAGGTTGGGAAAATAATCTTTTTCCACACTCTGACCATATGTATTCTGTATCAGCTGGTTCCAACTCCCCATTAAAACTATATTATGTTCCTGCTGAGTGAAATACTCAAACCCAATATTTCGTGTTTTTTTGGCTGCACCATCCCATCAAATGGACTATATTCTGCATCATTTTAGACACATTTCCCCAATTCTCAGCTTGACATATTTGGTATCATCTGAATCATTGTGATCTCCACTAGAATTTGAAATGCAGCTCTGTAGGTTTGAACAATTTTTGGCTGCACAGCATGAGTTTTTAATGACTGAGCTTCAGGGGTTTTAACACAAGACACCCTGTCAATCTCTTCACTGATAATACATCAAGGCTACATACTTTATGTTTGTATTCCATTCAGGTGGAGCCCTACTCAACAATAGGAGACATCAAGAGCCTTTTTCACAAATCATGTGAGTGATGTTGTATCTTTTATTGCACATTTACCATGTACTACAACTTGAATTTGTATGGTTCTTAGATAAAACAATATGATTAATAAATCTGCTATGCTACTGAGTGAATGATCTCACTGTAAATCATATCACACCACTTCCCTGGAGAGATGTCCAGATAAAAACAATTTCTTGTTTACTCCTCTGAAGCCCACAGTGGCTCTGTCATCAGTGTGTGTCTGGTCAGAAAATGTTACCAAATGTTTGCCAAGCCTGAGGCCATCAGCATCCATCAGAGCAGCAGAACTCAACCTTATTCCATTGTGATCAATTATTATTAGGCCTGAGGCCAAAATCTGTGTGTGCAATACCAGCTCTGTCCAACCCTGAATTTCTGTGTGTGTGTGTGTGTGTGTGTGTGTGTGTGTGTGTATGTGTTTGATCTGCTCAGATCCTCACTGGTATCCAGCAAGACAGGCCCTGAAGCTTGATCCCAGTAAGTAGCCATGTGGTTATTTACTGTATGTGTGTGTATTAGTGTCTCATAAACAGAAGCTGTGAATGTGGCTCCAAATTACCGTGGGTGGTAACTACTTACTGTTTAAAAAAATTTGGACTCCATTGCCCACAAATACTACCATTACCATCCAGGCATCCAGTTTCTGATGCTTTGTACAAAAGGAAAAAGGGAGGTGTTCTGCCGTGGAATGAGTGCTCGCTTGTTAGAGGACAGTTTATGTTTTTTGTCTGTAGGTTTTTACTTATCTCATCAGAATAGTACAATCTATCGAGTGGAAATATGATACCATTCTTTGTTACAGTCCTATAATGTCATTTAGGCTAAGTAGGTATGCAAATTGATTGCATCATGATTCCAAAATCCTGTCTATATTCTATGTTGTGTTTATACTTTGGCTATGCTAAAGCCATTATGACAAAAGATTTTTTCCTGTAAATGTCATGTGTAACACAGAGCTTGTTTCTATACAGCTGTAATCATCATTAGATGGTTAACCTGATGTAAAAACAGGCATAAAGTTGTTTAAAGTTGGTTAGAATACAAATGTGCAAGGGGCAGTTAGCCATAGCTTTGTTGTTTATAAAGAGCACACTCTGTAAAAGGCAATTTATTGAGAAATACTATATATATATGTATATATGTCCCTCCAATGACTGCTGTTTTGTCATCTGACATTGATGCAATTTGTGGAGTGACTTAAGTTGAGACAACTCAGTACGCAAGTGCAGCATGTCCATAATGTGAAGTTCATAGTTTAGAAGAGACATGGATGTCCAGCAAAGCTATACTGAATGCATGCATGAACTGAAAAATTATTCAGTTGCAATTAAAAAGCGTCCTATGTGACCTCAGGCCTAATGTTTCCACAGGCCTAATATTGATGACATAATGCAAAACCTAGATGTGATCAATGGGTGAATTTAATGGGAGATTTTACAGGTAAATCACAGTGCGACCCAGAATTTTCATTAACATTTGCTATGGCCTTCACTCTGGAGGTGAATGAAAGTCACCATCACTGTGGAAACAACTGTCTGTCCTTCCTTTATTTTCGCCATAAAAGGTAGACTGCTTAATGTGCATCCCTTTTCCATTCATTTTAGCCTAAATTAAACCAATAAAGATAAATACAGCACATGAAGTACAAAAAGAAAGACCTACCATGAGGTACGATGTTGCAGGGCTTTTGTTTCGAATGGACTATGAGGGCCATCTTTTTACTAAAAAGCGTAGAGTAGAGACTTTGGTTAAAAGCTATGTGGGCCAGTTACCCCTGAGGATATTCTAAAAATGTCATCCAATTAGCACAACATATTATCTGTGGCTGTGCCCCCATGAGCTTTCAGGGTAGAGAGAACGTGTGCTGAAAAACTGATCAGACATTCATTAAAAAAACCCTGAAACATCAGTTTAAGCCACAATGCACACAACTGCTTAAATTTACATATACTCATAAGGAATATCTGTATGACCGTTATTGCAAATTCTGTCAATATGGTCATTTCTTAACTCTAGGAAACTTGATCTAGAGACGATGTTTTCCACTGGATAGTTGAAGTATCTTCAGATGAAGCTGAATGTGTGTACATAAAATACTTGTTTTCTTCTTCTTCTTCTTCTTCTTCTTCTTTCTCAGAGGAAAAATCACTCAGAGACGATGAAGTCTTACAGAATCTACCTGTTGGGACCACTGCCACCATGTACTTCAGAGATCTTGGTCCACAGTTAGGTTGGACTATGGTAAGAAGAGTACACATGATTACTGATGCACTAATATTGAGAAAGCTAAAAAAGAAATCAGTGTCTGGCACTACTTAGTGTCGGCTAATATAATATTGGGGCACTGTATTGTGGGAATAAAGTTTTTGTAATGACAGGACTAGGACATAAAACAAAGGATTCAAAATTAGTTCAAGATATATCTGTTTTTATTTCTGTTTTTGCCTACCTGCTTTCATAACTTATAAAAAAGTAGAGTACAGAGCCTGGTGTGATGCAGAAAAAAATAATAATTTAAGAGCACAAATTTCTCCAGGCTCTGCAGGAGAGATATAGTATAAAGTGTTAACTGTCTGTTCCTTTGTTTCCAGGTGTTTCTGGCAGAGTGCATTGGGCCCCTTCTCACCTACCTCCTCTTCTATTTTCGAGTACCATACATTTACTCACACAGATATGCCTTTACCTCCAGCCCCCTTCCTGTTGTCACGTAAGTGGAAAAAACAGCACAGGTTATGGCAGGCTATGAGTTTTAACCTGCAGACGAGAAGCAAGTTTACAGACATCAGCTTTATTCCTTTTCTGGAAAGAAGAAAGTTTAAAGGAATAGTTCCAGTGTGTGGAACATGTGGAAAACATGTATATTCACCTTCTTGTCAATACTTAGATGAGAAGGTCGATACCACACTATACCAACCCGGTCTCGCCAATATACGTACAACACACAACTTTTTATTATTACTAATAAAATTATTACTTTTTACTATTTATATTACCTCAGCATGATGGGGCATGACATGACGGCTGTATGTAATGCACGCAAAACAGGCGTATGATATGCACGCAAAATTTGACTTTGGCGTTCACATTGCACGTCTTTTCACATTGTAAATCCGTGTTATTATAGAGTGGGCTGCTTATGTATCACATTTGAGTCTCAGATCTACGTATGACAGAAAAATAAATACCTGACGTCTCTGGACAAGACTTTAGAGTCTCTCTGAGGCTGTGACGATCACTGTCTGTTTCTTTTGGATCTGTGAAGTTAAAGGTGCCCTCTGCAGTTTTTCACCACTAGTAGTGCTGTGGAGCTGTGTTTTCATGAGCAGTAATGGGTAATACATGGTCCTGCCTTCTGTTTCACGTTATTCCACTGATGGACAGTTGGTGGCAGTACGCCAAGAAATGCAGCAATGTGCAAATAAAGGCAGTGAAGAAGAAGAAGAAGAAGAAGCCTGTGTGAACAATGCAGGATTCAAAATGTTTTTTAAAAGATCATCTTTGCAAATGTTTTCTGAGGAAGGAAGTGCACTTTTCGTCAGAGCTCGAGGGCTCGCAGGAAGAGTTTTGGTGAGAAACATCAAATGTAAACAGAACTTTTGTTTGTTTACCTGAAATCTCCGCAGGCCAGCTTTAACGCAGTAAACGTCCGGAAGGCGTCGGCGTTAAACTGTTTGGCAAACTGTAAATTAGCATGAGAGTTTATTTGTGTGAGACTTCATGATATCATGTGGTTATGACAGTGAAGTCATTCAGGTCCGAACTGGTTATAATAAGTATGGAGCAGCTCAAAATCAGCTGAGTTCTGATGGGAACATCTTTAGTTCATTGGTCATAAATGAAGTTTATGAAAACATTAATGGAGTAGATACTGTGTGTAGATTTAATGACACTACTATTTATATTGTAGTTTGTACACAGCAGCAAAATGACAAATTATAGATTTGTGTTGTATTTCGACTATTAAATACGTTGGAACAGCATTTTGTGTATTGGACATTCAGAGTAGCTGGTAAATCTAAAATGTAGTCAGTCTGTATGTGGTGTGTGTGGTGAGGTTTTAGTTTAAGTGTGGAACAGTTCATCTATCAGCCTGATCTCACAGGTAACTTTATTCTGACATAATTTAAAGTCAAGTTTCTCTTCTCATCTGGATCAAAACTGCAGTATCATTTTCTCTGTCATGAGACCAAAACACAAACTCAGAGTCTCCAAAATGAGAAGTGTTTGATCGAGGTAAATGTGGAAGTTTGTGGTTTTTCATCGTAAAGTGCAATTTTCTGTGAGAACACAAAAACACAAAGACACAGTGGTGGAAAATACATTTACTCAAGTACTGTACTTAAGTACAGATTGTTGTACTTGTACTTTATTTGAGTATTTCCACTTTATTCAACTTTCTCCTTCTCCTCCTCCACATCTCAGAGTAAATCTTGTCCTTTTTCCTCCACTACATCTGTCTGACAGCTTTAGTGACTTTACAGATGACAGCTGTTCATCCCCTTCCTGNACTATACCAACCCGGTCTCGCCAATATACGTACAACACACAACTTTTTATTATTACTAATAAAATTATTACTTTTTACTATTTATATTACCTCAGCATGATGGGGCATGACATGACGGCTGTATGTAATGCACGCAAAACAGGCGTATGATATGCACGCAAAATTTGACTTTGGCGTTCACATTGCACGTCTTTTCACATTGTAAACCCGTGTTATTTGTACGCCTTTTGGGTGCGAGTGGGCTGCATATGCTGTATGTATGGTAAACAAGCTGCTGCCAGCAGCCAGCTTAACATTAGCTTAGCACAAAGACTGGAAACAAGGGTAAAGAGCTAGCCTGGCTTGCCAACAATTAGTCTGGCATATGACCCCCATAAAGCCACAATGGGAGGTTGTTGCACTTTTGTACGGATTAAAAAAACAAGATTCTGTATAACATGTTAATCAGCAAGCTTTATTGGTGCTGGTAGAATGATTTTGGACAGAGCCAGGCTAGATGTTTACCCCTGTCTGCAACAATCTTCTCATCTAACTCTCAGCAAGAAAGGAAATAGGTGTACTTCCCAGAATGTCGCAGTATTCTTTAATAATTCAGTATTTATTAAAGTCTGTCATTTACTTTTTTTTACTAACATTTTACTACATATGGAATCACATTTATCGGAATTTGAAAACTAACAACATAATTATCTCATGTCAGTGTACCATCTACACCGACATGAGATAATATAACATCTATTATATGCTGCTACGACAGGATGGTTCGGACAGTCTCAGTCATGTTGATCTGCTTATCGCTCCACATTCTCTCCCTCGGGGGTTGTCATTTCATTGTAGTACCTTGTACCTTCATTGTATTTTACACACTATCATAGCTTCTCAGTCATTTATATAATTCTTCTTGATATTGTCTTGCATCTAGTTGTTTATGTTTATATTATTCTGGTGTGTTCTATTATTTACAGTATATTACACTCTCCACTGAATCCCAAATCCCAAGTTTTGTTGCTGCAGTGACCCAATTTGGCACACAGGGATCATTTAAATTTAATCTTTTCTCATCTCAAATTTTAAATCTGCTGCAAACATAGTGCGCTGAAGTTGCGTACTACAACAAGAATGTAAGCACCTCAGTTAAATGTACATATTTGTAATTCTGACCCCATCCCTCCTCTCTGTCTCGCAGACTAGCCTGTGCCTGTCATACCTTCCACTATATGAAGAGATTGATAGAGACTATCTTTGTGCATCGTTTCTCCCATGGGACCATGCCTCTCAGGACAATAGTCAGGGTGAGGACGTAACTACCCTTGAAAAGAAGAGCCTCTGATAATATGCTCACCTCTTTTACAATGTGTGGCCTCTTTTTCCCTGTCCCATGCCAGCTGTTGTGGTACTGATTTTAGCCTAAGGACTACTTCTGTTACAGAATGCTGTCTCATAGCACAGTGTCTTGATGAGGAGAGGTAGTTATTGTAGGTCTTCTATTTTGTTTGTTTCAGTGGTTCAAAAACAGAAATTGAATCAAAGTAAACGTTAAATGTACATTTTAATTGATCGATTCATTATATACTGTATCAAGCAATGAAAAAAAAATCAAATATTCATACATCTGTATTGTTTGTTTCCTCTTTCAGAATTGTGCCTATTACTGGGGTTTCTCAGCTTGGTTGGCCTACTATATCAACCACCCTCTTTATACACCTCCATGTAAGTCAGCCCGCACACACACACACATACACATAAACACACAGTCTTTTTTCTCTATTTTCTGCAGCTTATCAACACCAGCCTATCTCTCTTCCCAGCGTATGGAGAACTGCAAGTCAACTATGCATTAGTCATATTTGTGGTACGTACTGTGTGTATTCACTCAGGGCCAACATAAATTCTGTGTACATGTACTGTATGTATGACAATAAGGTGTTAAATGCTTATCTCTGCTTCAGATGTGTGAACTGGGCAACTTCTCCATTCACTTGGCTCTTAATAATCTCAGAGATGGTGAGTTGTACTGTAAAGTACTGTAAAGGAGGAATACACCAAGTTTCAAAGACGTTGTCCAATCCATTGTTTTTTGTGAAACCATACACTAAAACCATCTAAAACCATTTCACTTGTCCCCATTTTGGTTGTTCCACCATGGAAACATGAATGATATGATGTCTACAGTATATTTTCATCATTAAGAGAACTGCCACATAAAATGTAAATGTTTTTTTTGTCACAAAACCATTTCTCAGGATCCAGAGGCAGAAGATTTCCTATGCCAACTAAAAATCCCTTCACATGGCTATTTTTCTTTGTATCCTGTCCAAATTACACATACGAGGTAAGAGAAAGCGTTTATAGTAATTTATCATGGCAATGAATATCACCCACGCGTGTGTATTTACCTCTCTGTCTGCCTGTATATTTGACACATACTGTAGGTTGGAGCTTGGGTGAGCTTTTCTATCATGACCCAGTGTCTGCCAGGTATGTACTGTACATTATGTTCTCTTGACAAAAATCCATTTACTTCACCAATAACAATAGTTGCACCAAAATGTGTATGTTCTAATATTTGTATGTTTTGTTTTCCAGTGGCATTGTACACATTACTGGGGTTCATTCAGATGACCATCTGGGCCAAAGGGAAGCACAGAGCCTACAGCAGGGAGTTCAAGGACTATCCCAGCCTCCGGATGGCCATTATCCCCCTGATTATCTGATAGTGATCAAAATATGAACTATTGTAGCATATGAGAGGTGTATATTCACTCCCTACAAGTGTTTTTCACTAAACAAAGAAGTTTGCTGCTGCTGAGTCCAGCACTATGCAAGTTTTTTATATCAATGAATGAACTAAAAGGAGTGGGAATGGGAGCAATATCATGGCAATATACTGAATCATTTAAAAATTGCTTGAAATTGTCTGTTTAGTTTCAACAATGGGTTTTAGTTTCTTCCTAAGAGTTTGTTTGGCATTGTGATATGAAGTTAGTACTGAGATTAGATGCATCTTCATTGCTGTCATAATCTCTGCACTGCGTTAAATTTGATCATTGGATTTTTTGGTATTTGGCTCCTTAAGGACTCGACTAAAAGTTGAAGAATGGCGCGTCAGCATTTTAGCAACCCTTATTCAAATCATTGAGTACAGTAATTCTCACTGCAAGCTGGCTTGTTAGCTCACAGGGTGTGTTACTTCTTTTCAGTGATGAATGCTTATAGCACTAATAAAGTTTTCAGGTTAATTGGAAGAAATAAAACATACTCTAACTCATAATAAAGTGCCTGTGGAAGCAAATTAAAAGAGTAAAATTTAAAATGTCATGGCATCCATTTGAGAGCGCAACATCACTTTTAGGCTCTCAGGAGGAATGTCGACAAAGCAGACATTTAATCACACTGATATTAAGCTTCTCCACTGTATATCTCAGATTGTTTTCTTCAGAGAAATGGAAAGTGTACTGTAGAAGTGTAACTTCTGGCATTAATGTGTAGCGGGCTACAGATCATCAGGTAGTCAGTGATAGCTGCTGTGGTTCTTTAGCCCTTGCTGTCTAATCTCAGGTTTTATTAAACTGTTAAAAACTGTTTTCTATAAATGTGAATGTGAGTAATCTCAAGCAATTTTAGTGTAAAACAAATCAAACGGGACATCTGGAAAAAAAAGGTCCACATCTTAAGGAAAAATGTAACTTTATTTGTCATGATGCTCCTCTCAGAAACATCACTTTTGTGACACTGTGTTAACTTCCTCTAATGACACCAGGTGCTGGTGGAATGCAGACAGTTTACCAAAGTTGCACACATATATGATAAAGCGCATAGATTGAACAAGATGTTGGAGGCATCAAAATATGACATGACATGGAAATAAATTTCATAGCAGCAAGAGGATTTTGTAAAAATGATTAGCTGTATTGCACTAGCAGATTTTTTTTAGCGGATTGCCAAAAATCTTGGTAAGAATTGTGATGCTTCAATTAGAGCTGCATCAATAAAGTGCTAAGTCTATGTTTCTCTGAGTCTTTATTCCGCATATCTGAAGAAGGCAAAAAAAGATTATCTTGCTTGGCATCTGAAGCAAAAAAAAATACACAGGACCCATGCTTTCTTCACAATTCATATCAAAGTCCCATTACAACCTGATATTGAACATTTTGAACATATCATCAGACAAAGTCATGGTCCTTGTCATAAATCTAAAGCTCTGTTTCATTTAGTTTGCAAGGCCTACAAGGTGAGCAGAACGTGGAACATATACCAGGCACATAAATGCTCCACACTTTCCAAATTCAAAGCCCACTAACCCTTTTACCGGAAAAGCACACATGTCAAATCATCAGTCAAACGTGACATGTATCATGTCACATTTAAGGGGCTCCCTCCTTCACAGACTGCATTTCAAGACCTAACACACAATGGATCAACAAGGACTGCCCCATTCCAAAGGCCTCCAAATGCAAATGAGAAATACAGATTTCATTTGCTCTAATTTGGAGGACACAACTGGTTCATCCTCTGTGTTTTTTGTATGCCAAAACTGATCATGCACCAGTCGCTTGTCTCTACCAGGCTACGGTTGGGACTTCATGATGACACTATGGAGAATCTTCTGTCTCCCAACTAGTTTTCAGTCCTCCAAAGCACACACACTTCCATAAGCCAAAGACTGTCTCCCAGTTGAGCTCACTGAGGTAAGTTCACTTTCCCAGAGACTTGATGGGTGTGGTGTCAATATATCGCTGTGCCCCTGCAGCTTTTGGATGCAGCACAATAGTGTCATCCTCTCTTGACTGTTGCTTGGCGAAATTCACAAAAACCTACAAGGACATAAAAACATTAGGATTAGGATTGTCCTCAGAGCCAAAATGGCTGCCTTGACCTTGAAAGAAGTGACACTCAATACAAGACAGAGGACACGACAGAATAAAAAATAATGTAGTAAGATTTGTTTGAACCATCAGGTGGACATGAAATATAATGAGGAAATCAAAAAGCAAAGATATAAAATATAAAGAGGACCAAGAGTCTACAGCCATGCTAGCAGCTCTGTGAGGCTGTGCTTAGGCACTGCTGTGCTTTCAGCAAAACGCTAATGTCAGCATGCTGTCATACTTGCAATGACATTACTAACATGCTGACGTTAGCAGGTATAATGTTTACCAGGTTCACCATCTTGGTTTAGAGTGTAAGCATGCTAACATTTGCTGATTTGCACTAAACACAAAGTACAGCTGAGGCTTATCGGAATGTCATTAGTTTTGTCCAAAGCAGTGGACAATTTAAAAATTCAGTCTGATGATGGCACTAAATGAAAAGTGATGGGATCACCAAAGTGATTACTATTAACCATTTGGGGGACATGAACGTCTGTACCACATTTCATGGCAATCCTTCCAATAGGTGTGAAGATATTTCAGTCTGGACCAATGTGGTGGACCGATCAACCAACAGACCAGGCTGTCATCCCTAGAGCCACACCACTAACATGACCAAAAATAAAAGGTTAATGAATTATTCACAATTTGACTAATTTGACTGGTTCTCAACCAGGGCATCTGACCCTCTTGAAAGAAAAGTTAAAGAAAACAATCTACACCCTTGTTAAATTCCCATTTGATATTACATTATGTTGTGTTTTCCTATGTTCATTTACCTGGTCCAGAGTGGTCTGTGACACCGAGTAGTCCTCTATGTTGAGCTTGTCTTTGTTAGCCAGGACCATTTGAAAGATCCTAGCCAGGGAGGAGGAGGAGATTTTGTACTGTAGAGTGTTGTAGTGTTTCTCTCTCTGGATGCAGCCAGGGAAGGTGCTCTCCATGAATGCTTCGGCAGGGTTCAGGTCTGGGGCACAACTGGGCTTAGCTGCCCTGATCTTCATGGTCACCACGTAACCATCACCAAACCTACGTTCACATTGATATATAAAGCAAAATCAAAGATCGGCAATTTCGTAGAATGCTAACTGGATTTTGACAAATTGTAAAATATTTTGAAATTTGACGGGTGACATGGGATGAAGTAAAACGACTGACTTGTATTTGAGATGTTGAATGGTTCCCAAACACTTAAAGGATCCATTAACCATAATTGCTAAGCGGGTACACAGCGCCTCACATTCCTCCATACTGTAAAGATAGATAGCAAAATTTGAATTAAAATCTGTGCTCATAAATATGCATGCATGTACACACACAGTCAAACACCCACACCAGATAGTTTACCTGTGTGAGGTGAGGACCACAGCTCGTCTGTCCTGAATAACACTCATGATGGAGTTCCACAGGAAACGTCTGGAGAGAGGGTCCATACCTGTAGTGGGCTCATCCTAATGTGCAGTAATAGTAACAACAAACATATTAACATACACAGAAACATCTAACGTGTTGTCTATCATCTAACCAAGCTGCTCACATAACTGTGATCCTAACCAACCTCTAATCCAAACCAAGCACTGTCATTAGCGCTTGACTCACCAGCAGCACCAGCGCAGGGCAGCCTATCATGGCAATGGCTGTGGAGAGTTTCCTCTTGTTACCACCACTGTAGGTCCCAGCACTTCGGCCTGCATCCTCTGACAGACCCAGCTTCTGGATGGCCCACTCTGCAACCTGAGCACAAGGAGGATAATCGCCTTGTGTTACAATTCAGTCAAACTTCAGTAAAGTAAATCTGTATACTTGACACAGGAACAAAATTCAGCAGGTTTATACATTAAAAATTACACTATGTACACTTTGTAGTTTTTAAAATACACAAAAAAAATACTTTTGCTATTATTTTCTTCTCTGTCAAAACAAGTCTGCATTCAGTATTGTGCTATTGTATTGTACTTGCAATTAAAATAAAAATGATGCCTGATGGACACGGGGGGTTAATGAGTAAGCCTTGGGGATTGTGACACAAACATTATATGTACTATATAAAATACACTTATCATATTTATCATTTTACAGTGCTGAATCTCACCCTGCCAATCTCAGACTCTGGAACTCCACGGAGGCGGGCGTAGAGGTGTAAATGTTCTCTCCCTGTCAGCAGCTCATCTATGGCATCAAACTGCGGGCAGTATCCCATGTTCTGGTGGACGTCCAGGATGTTGGTCAAAATGCTGAAGATTTAAGGGAAAACACATTGGGTAAACATTAAAAATGCTGATTATAAGTCTCAAAATGTATATCAAATTCCATATTGGTTACTTCCTATTTGTGAAAAACAATATATTACTAACCTGTGACCAGCTACTGAGGCCTCCCCTGAGGTGACGTCAATGTCTCCGGTCAACATCTTAAATATTGTGGTCTTCCCTGCTCCATTCACCCCCAGGAGACCAAAGCACTGCAGAGGATCAGGAGATAAAACATGATAGATGAAGAATAAAGTGATCAGAATGTTTCTTCTGTGGAGGAAATTGTACTGGTTTAACCACACAAACCTCTCCAGGTGATACTCCAACACAGATTCGGTCCACTGCAGGGATGATTGTTCCTGTGTACGTCTGGCAAGGCAAGATGAGTTCAAAATAAGGACAAAGTTTGACATCTTTTTTGAACATCAATTCTAGCATTTTGTCCACTGTCAGTGATTGATCACATTTTGTAAAGAAAAATGCCTCACCTTGGACAGGTCTCGTATACGTAAAATGTCATTTGTTTTTTCACTCTTATAGATTCGCTCTCTTTCCTCTGCCACATCAACATCTTCTTCCAAAATAAGAGGCTTTGGGCAATCTGATATCCTGGCAATGAAAAAATGAACGACTGAGCAAATCCACTCACATGACATTTTAGATTGTGTTATCTGATACAAAATGTTACAGCGTCCCTGCATTTTATCTCACACATTGTAATTTTCAAAGAGCTCTACTACACTTACCAGTGATCCAGGAAGAAGCGATACTGGAAGAGAATGTTAAGGATGAAATAGACGAACCCCTCAATAGCCATGCAGAATAGGTTCTTCCCAATAAAGTCCCAGTTATAGGGGTCAGGACTGTAGTCCTCACCTGAGGAAATACATAAACATGACACACCTGTCAATCACGCTGAGTAAAATCAGTGATTGTAACTGCACCGTAATATTTAATATTTTGCCCTTTCAACTTCCCAGATGTTTTCTTCACTACTACAGAATCTGTTGCAGAGCATTTGGTGCAAAAAAGGCGGGGGAGGGGGTCAACTCTGCAGTTGGCTCAGACCTTGAAGGCACATGTAAGCTATCAGATTTCTGATGCAGCCAATGACCCAACATTCATTCAGAGTGTTGAGATGGTGGCTGACAGTTGGAGGCCTTTGTTGCTTCAAATATTTGCTTGCTGGACTGTAAGGGATATGAGTATGTGCGTGTTTCGTAATTACCAAAGCGAGCGTAGATGTCAGTCACAGCTTGGTTCATGGCCATGTCTATGAGACCGCGGCCAAGGCAGTAATGGGGGAAGATGAGCAGCAGCGTCTTTAACAGCTGATTGAGCTTGTACAGAGCCTAGACGGAAATCCAACACACACAAATTAGGGTGATATGAAAGATGCATGGAAGATGGAATTACAGAGAAAAGCCCTGTGGTCTTACTGTGGTGCCCTCAAAGAGGTCCAGAATGAAGGTGATGGCACTGCTGTTGATGCCGATGAAGAGGTTGATACACGACAAAGAGACGTAGGCTGTGCTGGGGACACTGAATATAAAGGACATGGGGTACATCATGGGTGTCACAGACCAGCTACAAGAGAAAGAGAGATAAAAGAAAACATCAGTTAAGCACAATGAATGTCACATTCTAATGCCAGATGCCAATGATATACTATTAGGCACACTCACGCAAACCAGTTGTGCACTCTGCTTCTAATTAACTTTTTAAATCCACTTTAGTGATGAAGACATGGAAATGAGAGCAATTTTGGATTAGGTATTTACCCCCAGTATGGTAATAGCAATAAGTCATCTCCCCTTTAGTTTGGATACTTATAATTACCATTAAAATTATCGGAGATTGGCAGCCAACATTGTGTATTAAAGACACAAAATGCGTAGTCGAAATGTCTCAAAACTTTGAAAAAACAGCAGACTACAGCAGTATGAAGTCTAGCCTGCTGCTTCTCTTTTACAATACTGTAATGAAGATGTTGAATGAGGATATGAAGCAAAAGAATAGATATCATTACAGTAAAGGATGCAAATATTGGGAGTTTGCATGTGCACTGTAAAATGATATATCTTATAGAATATATTCCATTGCTGATATTTTTGACTGTCAGAGGCAGCCTGGTGTGTCATTAGCTAATGTGAGCTGAGGAGTAAACTTGGCCCAAATCTGGTGATGACAGTAGCTCACATTCAGGTTGGATGATGAAAAGTATCTGCTGAGGATGGCATCTGAAAATCTACCCATATGCCCAGTGATAGAAGAAAGTCAGAAATAATCAAGACAGCCACAAAATTGACCATTGTGGGAACAGAAATAAAGAGAAAACAGTAATACTGTATTATCCCGTTGTTAAAAAAAACACCCAGTTGTTGTGAAATCAATTCAAGTATTAGGTTTTAAATTTCCTTTTGATAGAGAGATAAAAAAAAAAAAGGTCAAACTGTAGCAGGGCTATTTTGATTGAGCTTTTTTGTTTGGCCCTCATTTTACATCCTTTGTTGTTAAAAAAAAAGACTTGACAAATACAGTTAGAGCTTAAAAAAGACAAAAACATACCCATAAAGCATAAGCAGGGCAATAAGTGGTTGGAGGTTGGTTGGTGAGGTGTAGCACTTCTTATCAAAAAAGATGAAAATTTCCACCACCATCGCTGCACTGATGGAGTAATTCACCTGGAGGAAGAACACAGTCACAGTAGATACTAGTGTCTGTAATTTCATAAGTGAAAGCGAAAACCTGTCATTAGAAACATCATTATTACATGCCCTTGACTGTTATTGACATTTACACATCCCATAAGGTAACAGGGTCACTGTACCATGTCCCAGAGAAAGTTGGCCATCCAGTACACCAATGGACTGACACCACTGACAAACTGCAGGTGCTGGGCCTGTGTGACCCTCTCCTGGATTAAATAGAGGACGAAGCTGGCTGGAACGAAGGACATGGCAAAGATGACGCAGATGGCTACTACTGCATCCACTGAGGTAGTAAGGCTGAGGAAAGGACAGAGGAAAATTATCAGCTGAAATATCAAGAGTAAAGGCAGTGAAGCAGTTTGGTGTTAGTCCTTTCTATAAGTGTTATCTTGCACAAACATTCAGCATACAGGGATGAGTAGATCCACAGAAGGCAAAACTCCAACTATGCATCTGACATCACAAATTGATGCTATCTAGTGTAAGAGATTTTAAAGTGGGATTTTCTTTCCTTTAAAGTTGATCAAATCAAACATAAATGTAAGAAGCAGGATAGGAGTTTCCAGGAGCTAATGTAACTAAAAAAATTACTTATTTCTCAGCCGTGACTTTGGCGAAGAATGTTTATATTACGAATCTTTTATTTGAGACTCAAAAAAACTAAAAAAACTGACTGGATCTCTAAAAAGTGTTACTCAGTATCTCACCCTGGTTATGCTTCTTATAAACTTTTCCTTGTAAACACCTAGAAAAGTTTCAGACTTTTAAATGTAATTGGATACATGTCCAGCCATTGGTCACTCACACAGTGATCTCAGAGAGCTGTTCTTTGGTGAGGTTCAGAGGATGGTTGATGGCAGTGATTCCATATTCGTCCAGGTTAGCTCCTTTGGGCAGGTTTGCACGGAGGATGGCGTTGTTGGCCACGTTCATGAAAGAAACCATGGCATGCCAGCCCTTATTGTTGTACCACACCTGTGGTAATACAGTGAATGATGTATTTTCAGCACTGCTGATATATAATGTTTATAACATAGACGTGTCATTTATAAACTACAGCATTTACTTGGTTTGTGACAAAATTATATATAGTCTATTACTTTGTGTTGTACTATGAGGAAAGTTGATCACAGTAATGAAGGTTTCATCTGGTTGGTGAAGCTTTATAGGACTGACCTTGACATTGTTTCGAGTCTCCATGTACCTGAGGAACGTTCCTATGTCCTTCAGCGTTTGTTTGGAGTATTTGCCCTTACAAAAAGTATTTGCCATTACAAAAACCATTACAAAAACAAACACTGAGGAGCAAGATGATAAACACGCAGAAACAAAGCTAATAGTGCACACAGGCATAAGCAAACACATAATGTTGAGTTTTAAAGCCATACCCCAGTAACATTGAGAAGTCGTCCCAGTTGTGCTGCTACATCCTGGATGGTCTGTGGCTGCAGCACTATAACAGGAAGCTGTCCTCCCACTGATATACCTCCATATCTGGACACCACAGAGAAAACCCTGTTGACATCTACAAAGCTTTCCTGAAAATTCCAGCTACTGCAACCCAAAACTGTATCACATCATTACAGCCACTGGAGGGAGAACTGCACCACTACATCCGTCCGTGTAATATAGTTCAAAAGGCATTGAAAATAGCCCTATTTGGACCTAACTGTAATCTGACAATGAAGCAGTTGGATACAAATTTGAAATTACCTTTGTTCGTTCACCCAATATTTGCTCTTCAAGCTGGAAAAAGATAAACATTTCAACTTAAAAAAAATACTTAAACGCCACACATAGACTCACAATGTCTACTTAACTAAAATTAACAATTTTGTATTTTTACTTTTTGTTACATGTACACATCTTGTATAAAACTTTGATCTAATAGAATTACAATTTTTCTCTTTTTGTGCAACTACAATATATTTCAACATTGTAATGAAAATACCGACAGAGTTCTTGTGTAAACACAAAAGGTTAGATCAATGTACAGGAGAGATTCTATAGTAAATTGATGCTATTAGGTACAGAAACTTATTGCATTTCAGTTTGAATTCAATTTTTGCTTTTTGGACAAATAACCTTTTGAATTGGTCCGAAGGATCTTATACCTGGTTCTGATGAGGCGGGGGTAGGTCTTCACCAGGTAGTCAGAGATGTTCCTGCCTGTTAGGTCCATGAGAACATCTCCTGTTGACTGGATCCTCTGATGCACAAAATGACACGCAGTGTACATTTAATATGAGACATCAGCAGTGGTAGAACTCCAAATGCATGCGATTTCAGTTGAATAGTGAAAGTGATATAGTAGTCACTGCACAGTACACAGTAGTGTGTGCTGAGGGAATTTATTAGTGTACTTGAGAGAGTAGATTTTGTGTGTGTGTGTGTGTGTGTGTGTGTGTATCTATATATATAGATTATAAGATTAGTGTGGTTATTTTCAATGTTAGTAACCCAACCACTTACCTGTGGAGGTGGCAGGCCTCCAGCTCCCTCTGGGCACACAGGGAGCATGGTGAGTTTCTTGGGTGTGCTGCATTGACAGTCTGGAGACGGTCTGAGGGAGTTCCATTCTGGGCCAGCCAGCATATCAATCAGGACAGGGTTTACCAGGGGCATCTCCCACTCCGTGGTGATGTTGTTACATGGGAAATCTCTACATGTGGGAGAAATTGACCCATGTAGTCAAACAAAACAGCACAGAGGACAGTCTGGAAAAAAAAAGATCTAAATCTGTGAAGGTGACTCACTCCAGTGGTTCATCCACCATGCAGCGAGTCCCAAAGCCAGGCTTGTCCAACAACACTTCACCAAAGTATCTCATCTGACCATCCATGGGACGCTCATTACTGCAATGGATAAAATAGTACATATTTACACGTTGCTATGCCAAAGTCAGAACATTTATTTAGAAACATTTGAGCTATTTTAGCCAACTTCAATTATACGTATTGTACTGATCTCATTAAAGTCTCTTCATAATAGCTAAATGGTGCTAGGTGACCTAGTGTCCTTCATGCCCACCTGAAGAAGGTGTACTGTCTCCCATACATCCAGGGACTGAGAGTCAGACTTGGATACTCTCCGAAAGGTGGAACGATTAGAGTGAATGTCAGTGCCAGGAAAACAAAACTGGCCGGTAGCACAATCTATCAAACACAGAGACATAACTGCGATTTAAAAAACAGAAAAAATATGTAACACTCAGATGAAGATCAATGGTACGTCTTGGAAATTCAACTCTAATTCAAACAGCCAAACTGAATATAGCAATATCACTGAGACAAGGACCCCTGCTGAAGCCAATCACAACATACCATACAGCAGCACTTAAAATATAAAATGCAGATTTAGTGACAGTAATCACAGTTATCAAACCATAATCCATATGGTTTGATAAATAATAACAAGGTTACCTGGGCGAAGAAGTCTTTGTAGGAGCGTGTCGCGTGATGCAACCTCTTGATCAGCAGAGCAAAGAACTGTTTGATAGTCAGACACAGGCCTCTGACCTGGTAGGATCCCCTTCCTGCACTGCCCTCTGGGGTATCACATGGGCCCTGCCCATTGGTGTGCAAAGCCCCATCTGTCTCTGGAATATAGAGCTCGAGTCAAGCTGCACAGTCTGACTCATGTACAAGTACTTGCAGTGTAAATGCTAGATTAAAGCCAGCCAGCAAGCCAAGCATGTTCAGTCGTCTGTGAACTGTGATCAAAAAGCATTTACCAGCAGTGCTCTACTAGTCTTAGGGATGTACTTTTATCATTGTAACAAGTTACTGGTGTGCCAGTGAAAGTCAACATCAGTTGGCCACATGTCACTAGTCAAAATGCCCAAGCCAAAGCTCTCTGCATTACACTGTTGTAAGGAAAAACACTTTTGCCAAAATATGTTTTCAGGAATGGATTAGTAATAGTTTGCCATTTAAGGAAATATGCCACAAATTGCTGAAAGTTGGATGGGAAACTTAATACCACTGTATCTGTACGATAAATATGAAGTTACCACCAGCAGCCGGTTAGCATACCTTAGCACAAAGACTGGAAACAGGAGTAAACAGCTCGCCTGGCTCTGTCCAAAGGTAACAGCTGCCAGCAGCTCTAAAGCTCACAAATTTTGTTACAACTCATTTGTTTAATCCTTACAAAGTGTAGAAAACGATATGTTGTGGTTTTACGGGGGTTGCCAGACCATGTTTTGGCCGGGAACAGTAACTTCCCGGAGTTTTGTTGTCACCCTGAGTTGAGATATAATGTGTTAATTAGTGAGCTTTAGAGGTGTTGGTAGACAGATTTTGTTCACCTTGGACAGAGCGAGGTTAGCTGTTAATATTCGGTCCTGACAGGAAACAGTACTTTCCCTGTCAGACTTTTACACCGAGGAAGCGCTAGTTGCCAGCCAGCAGCTGCTTAGCTCAGTTTCATATTTACCATACAGACATGAGGGTGGTATCAATCCTCTCATCTAACTCTCAGAGAATGTGAGGGCATTTCCGAAAATGTCCAACTATTCGGTTAATTTCTCAGTTGACCTTTACATATTTTTTATTCAACAAAGAAAGGTTGAATATGTTTCATTTTACAACACATAATGGACTGTAAACCCTCTTATATTACAGAAATTGATACGTTTTTCCCACAGCAGCAGCATTTGTCCAGAGCTGTGTGCTGAAAGCCAATGTCACCTACGTGGTTCCATATCAACTGCCACTCTGTTGAATCCACAGAGACTAGTTCGAGAGATCTGTTGCAATGATTTCTTATCTGAGAGAGTTAGAAAATGGGATATAACGGATATAGTTCACATGATGAGGGGTAGATGGAGAAAAGAGGGCTACAAGATATACAACTACACATTCAGACACACAAGAAATCAATAGGACAAGAAAAAGAAGTTAAAAGAAAGTGCTACAAAAACTTTGTGCTGTTTTTCTTTTTTACCTTGTGTACATTTCCTGTTGGTTGCTTTCCCATCAGCAGTGACCTTTAGGAAGATCTACAAGGAAATAGCTTATTTTACTGTCAGGACCCAAGATTAACAGATGGTCTTGATTACAAAGCCTTATGAAACAGGGCCTAATCACTGTGAAGGTGAAAGTCAGGCAGTGGCTGTATGACAGATTGCCTCAATAAAACTCTCCTTGCTTTCTTTTGTACTTGCTATCAAATTGCTGTTTAGCACTGAAAATGAAAATATCATTTGTACTTCAGTAACTAAAAATCTTTCTTATTCGGGGGCAATCATTGTCAGTTTGATCTATGGTCTCATTTTTTTAAGTCCTGGGACTACAATGTAAATCTGTAAACCTGAATTACTTTTTTAATTTGCCTAATAAATCACAACTGCACGTGGTTGTTAAATACAAACAGCCCGGTGGCTACTACAACTGCTACCATTTCTTTTTTTATTATTTCCACGCACCTCCTCCAGCGATGTGTCGGACACACCAAAGCTGCTGAGGCCAATGTCCTTTAGGGTTTCCTCCAGCTCCCTGAAGAGGCTAGCGTATGCCCTGGGCTGGAAGTTACGGTTCGGGAGCAGATAGGTCAGCTCCTGGCCAATGGCCTCAATGAGACGAGCCTGCGGCACGTGATGATGGACCAGCCCTGTGATGCTTTCCATGTTACCTGGAGATGAGTGGTAGAGGATAATTTTGTCTTATTTTACCTTCCATCACTGCTTTGTTTGTTTCATTTAATATCGCATTGCCTCCCCTTTACCTCCGTCATACTATGAGAGGCGCTGGAGTAAGCAAAGTAAGCAGCACCAACAGTAATAGTAAAAAGATATAGCTAAGGAAACAGAATATCTGACAGCTGACAGGTGGCATGTTAAGTGGAAATATACTGTAAGAAAAGGAGAAGGGGTGCAAAATCACAGCAGGGAATGAATAAAAGAAAAGAAAAACACATTAAATCACAGCCTCACCTCATATACAATTGACCTTTAATACATTGAGTACAGCAAGTACAGGGTGTTTCTAGGTGTGTTGGCAGCAGGTACAATAAATAGACTGACTACAATCCAGAGTAAAAGTGCCATTCATCAACATGACAAAGAGATTAAGCTAAACTGCATTATTGATTTAGAAGTTGAATAGACTAAAAACAGGTTTAAGCAGATTGACAGTGAACTTGGCACAACACACTGATCTCTGACATTCACCAAACAATAATGGAACTAAGGGTGATCTTTACCATCCATCTGTCTGTCTGGGGCCTGGTTCTCCTCCTGGTCCACTTTAAACTTTGAACACTTTGAACAATTACAGGAGCAATCCTCTGTACAGTCACAGCTGACCTGCAGGAGAAAATGTTATTAGAAACCATAATTTACTACAAGAATTAAATTCTGACATATTAAATCCACCATCACCCCAAATGTATGGTTAAAAGCTACCACTCTGTATCATTTAAAGCCTAATACACACAGACGTACACAAGGCTCCATTTTCGTAAGTTCCCACCTTTGGAGTGTCATGTTTCATTCGTCGTACAAGAGTGAGGTAGAAGCCAGCGCCGAAACAGTTCTTGAGGAAGATGGGGGAACCGCAGCAGTAGAGGCGGCCCTGAGAGATGATAGCCACCCGGTCACTCAGCAGGTCAGCCTCGTCCATGTGGTGGGTTGACATGATCACTGTACGCCCTGCAACATGGAACAGAAAAGGACAATGAAGTAGGGATACATAGAGAGACATGAAAGGATAGATGTTTGCTGAACCTGATAATACTGTTGTACTGTAAAAGACTAATATAGAGATTTCAGTACAGCTGGCATGAATGTGGTATCATAAATACAGTAGGTCCAAGAATACATGACATAATTGCGATAGTTAAACTGGAAGCATCTTTACTTTGAAATTTAAGACAGAGAGAGTCCATTATTGTTTACATAACAGCTTTAGTTCAGAAAGTTACCCAGTTTTTTTAGGTATCAGGTTTAGTAGAAGAACTGTCAGACCTGTTGTGAATAGTGGCATCAATGATGCAATGTTTTGTGCAGGTCTTAGGTTGAATTATTTTTGGCCTGACCAGACAAACCTGTCAGATTTGTTCATCTAACCTCTACACGTAATATAGCATGACAAGCCACACAGCAACTTTGTTTATAATAAGTTTCACCAAAGATCTCTTCTAAGATTCAAATAATGTATAACAGTAATTGTCAAGGAAACCTGATAATGACATGTAATTTGTAACATGAAGCCAAGAATATTTAGCAGGCAATGACCTCATGAATTATTGTCACTTAATGAAATATTTTCCTGCCAACAGACACTTTAGCTGACCACACATGTTAGTTACAAATACAACATTATGTTAAATGGTTGGTTAATGTGACAAAAATACATTCAAATGAAATATAAATAATGAATAAATAAACAAAATGAAAAATGAAAAATAGCAGTATGAACACATGGATGGTGTCCATGTTGGTGCTCATAACATATTTTACTGTAAGTGCATTATTATAAATGCATTAGAGCATAATATAAGACAGTAAAGGTTGGCTATTTTAATTGAAATCGTAATTTGTCAGTTGATGTTGGGGAAAAAAACTTGTATTGTATCTGTCTACCTGAGGGGCTAATGCAGGAAACCTCCACAGTACAAAGACAGTGGGGCTCTATACCCTCTTCTAGCCAGCAGGGGTCAGTGTTACCTGTACGGTATTTGAGCAGCAGGTCCCAAATGGAGCGTCTGGAATAGGGGTCCACCCCTGAAGTGGGCTCATCCAGGATCACCACCTTAGCCCCGCCAACAAACGCCAAGGCAACTGATAACTTCCTCTGCATTCCCCCTGGATTAGAACATCATAAAGTACTTACAGTGCACATATCAGTGTGTGTGTGTGTAGTTTGCATGGTAGTGAGCATTAATACATTTGTGCATATATCTGCATACTATTTGTGGACCATCTATTAAAAAAAACAAACATAAAAATAAAACGTTTCCATATGCAGTTTTTTTTGGATAAAGAAGCATCCTGACAGACCTGAAAGGTTCTGGGTCAGTTCATCTCTCTTGTGGGGAAGACCCATATCCTGCAGCATGTTCTCCACCTCCTCCTCCGCCTCCGCTATTGGACGGCCTTTCAGCAGCGAGTAGAAGAGGATATGCTCTGCTACAGTCATACTGAACAAGAGAAACAAGGGGAAGCAGTAAAATAATACATGGTATACACTGCAGTATGTTGTTTTATCACACGGTATGGTGATTACTATTGTGGTACAATATAAAATGCAATTTACCAAAACTACTTATCTATTTAAATCCTAAGTTCTAAGTCTGTGGAGCGTTACATACTGCTGAAAAAGGACGTTGTGTTGAGGGCACATTCCCAGAGACAGACGGATGGTGTCCATGTCTGTGCGGATGTCCTTGCCGTAGACGGTGGCTGTCCCTGAGGTTGGAGGGAACATACCGGTCAAGATGGACCTGGGAGAAAGAGACAGAGAGAGAAATAATTGAAACATGGTGTGCCCCAGTTACATATCGACACCGCAAAAGTCAATTGCAGAGACTATTTTCTACATGTTGAGCACATGTGTATGGTTGTTGAGTCTAAGTACGTTGGCATGTACAGCACGTGTGACTTACATGGTGGTGGTCTTCCCAGCCCCATTGTGGCCCAGAAAGGCAGTAATCTGGCTCTCATAAAAGCTGATGCTAAGGCCATCCACGGCTGGTGTGGAGCTACTGCCGAACACTTTGACCAGGTTCTGGATACAAACACCCTTCACCAGATCAGCTGGCTCAGCTTCAAAGAATTGCTGACCTGCATACAGCAAAGACAGCAACATATATGTTATCAATTTGTCTGGGCTAGGAGTGAATACTGCCTCTGGACTGTCTGAGTATTTAAAAAGCAAAATGAAATTTAAAGTAACAAAGAAAGGAACAAAAGTGAAATTTTATTTCCCAAAAGTGAGATCAGGGGATTGGAATGCCATACGGTGTAAAGAAAAAGGTTTCCATCGCTTATTAACTAAGCATGAAACTGAGAAGCTAGCAGTATGTGTGTTCACATATGTCAGCAAGTGCAAACACACACAAGGGCATTGAGTTCCCACACAATGAATTTGATTGGCAGACAGAGAAAGTGAGAGCAAATAAAGAGATGGCCTCAATCCTGAATGGGGATGTTTGCTTGGAGAAATATTACAATAACATAATTAATAAGATATGTAATTAATTACATGTGGAATTATGCTGTAATTTGGTATTCAGATATCAGAAAGAAGCAGAGATGTTGATAAATAACCAAATGCAATCACGACAGAAATGTGTTGTATCTATTATACCCTGTGGTAGAATATGATGTGCAGTTCTTCCAGGAAGTTACAATGTAAAAGTGTCTTGGCTGGCAATAAATTGCACCTCTCTATAGAAAACCAGCTCTATAAAGTACACCCTCAAAATCTGATGAAAGAGTTGTGCTGAACCTTTTTTAAATACGACACAACAAGAACCAATATGTAACTTTTATACCGTCTTTCTCCTGGTTCTCCTCTGCCTCAGCCTGGTTCTCCTTCTCCAGCCTCTCACGCTGATCCTGGTGTTCACATGAGGCTGTCTCCTCCAGAGTCTTGGGTTTCTCCTGGTCTTTCTCCTGATCTTGGTCTTCCTCCTCCTCTTTTTTCTGCTGCTCTCCTTGCTCTTTGTTTGCCAGGTTATCAAAGCCTTTTTCGCCTTCGGAGAAAAAAGTAAAAGATTTTAAAACCGACTTAGGGCTGAGATGGGTACATTATGTCACTGGATAACAAACTCTTAACAGTCTAGGTTGTCTTTATCTCAGAAATAATTGGACACATCAGTTTTAGCATAAATCTTTTCTTATGCACTATAAGTTAATGGGAAAATGGTAACTAAGTAAGCTTACCTGAAGCTGGAGCCACACTGTTGAGCCAATAACAGGGCAGAAAGGGGAAGTAAAATGGTCGACCAATTCCATACTGTCCTGTGAATAGAAAAAATATATAACACATAAGCTACAGTAAATATGTAAATAAATCATATCATATTTGTTTTTACAGTTGTAATCAAACCCATCATTTCCCTCTAATGCACTGACCAGGGAAGACATTGTCCAGGTACCAGGCTAGCACAGCGTACAGTATAGTGTCCAGGCCCATCATGCAGATGGAGGTGAGAAAGGAGAACTCATCCCCCTCCAGAGGGCTGGTCTGGATGTTGTCCCACTGCAGACCCAGGCCCTGCTCTTCGTATCGCGACAGGTACTCCGTCCCAAAGCCAAAAGCCACTTGGGACAGCAGACTCTGTGAGAAGAGGCAATGGTAAAATCATCTTTGTTCTACATTTAAGACCTGTCCTTAATTTTCCTCACTATATTTTCCCTCAGTATTACTGTGCTTCATTTACTGTTTATAAAGTACTGGACAACTGCTTTTTTTGTGAAATGCTATGTCCATGAAGTTTATATAACATAGACTGTGTGAATGTATGAGAGGCCCCTCAATTACTTTTAGTCTTGACTTTGGTTTGGCATAGTTATAATGCGTTTTTTTCTAGGGATCTAATAGGCCTGTAATACAGTTAAGGAATAACTAGCTGTGTTTTAAACATGGTTGGTAAAATATCAAAATCAGGTCCTATATCTGATAATATATGTGGGAATAGTCATGTATTGAAGATTCTGTGCAGGTAGATCCTGTGCTGTAGCTAAAACTGAGTAATTACTGTATGTACGGTAGCATGTTTTCAGTTGAAGCACGCTCCTTTGTTAGAGGGAGATGCTGAGATGTGACACCCACCACCAGGATCTTCATGTCCTTGGTGATGCGGTCTTGCCAGGCGAAGCAGAAGATGTGCGGGAGGTAAAGAGTGAAGTAAACGATGCCGCAGCAGGCTGCTGCCAGGTTGGCCTGGTTGAAGAAGACGCTGAGGAGGAAGCATTGCATGATGGTAGCCGTAGTGAAGGTGAGCAAAAAGAGGAAGAGGATGACGGCGTTGCTGTAGTTCAGTACCCTTCCTCCCTATAGGCCGGTGACAGAGAGAAATACACAGGATGATGTTTTCGACTGCAATGCACTGAATCGACAAACGATTACCAAACACACTTACTGTGGATGGAGAAGGATATGGCACTTGACGTAGGGAACCAAACAAAAAAGATTTTACATAAATGCTTTTTTTTTTTAAATATGGCAGGGGAAGTTTACCAAAACTGACTGGATTGCTTAGGAGCAAGTTGCAATGGATACTTGTTAGGGTATTAAAAATCTATTTATTTATTAAATTTCCCCCTAAAAAGCTTTAAACTTAGAAAAGACATTTTTTCCTCACTTTATGACAATGTATGTAACACACATTTGTATCTGCATTAGTTATATATAACACTTACATTTTTGACATGCAATAGAGGCATTATTGGGATAATCTTGGTATAAAACATTGCTTTACACAAATCATCCCCTAGAGGTCACAACAGCCCATCTTACTGTAATGCGTCAGCTGAGCCACTGGCTGACTACAAGAGATGACTTGGGACTTTTACAACCCGCAAGAGTGAATCATTGACCATTCCTGCAAAGTGGTTGACATAATTCCCATGATGTCATGGTTTTCACAGTTCTTTCATTAATGATTTATGTATGAAGTGTGCGATTGGTGAGACACGATTATCAATGAATTATTTCAAGGAAAAAGATGTGGTAATGATTCACAGTAATACTGGGTGATATCTTGACATTTATGTCCAGAGAAGTTAACATGATCAGAGATACACTGAATTAATCATTAAAAAGACTCATTAGCTTCACATGTGGATTATTTGTTTCTGGAAAAAGATGGATTGTAGTAGATTCAATAGTAAAAATGGCAACTACATGGCAATAAAGTGAAAAGCCAAAATTAAGGTAATCAGAAATGCACTGGAACGTAGTAGAGGAAAGCCTACGCTCCATTCATATACTGTATACTTTGCATTATCAGTCTTCCACCCACTGTGGCATCAGGTTTTCTGCCCAAACATAAAGCGCTTTTATGAGAGAAACTAGATGGCAAACGAATGACGATCTTCGGAATCTTTTTGGTAAATCCTCCCTCACCATGATGATGGCAGTGAGGAGAGCGGTACTAGTGCCCATCATGAGGAAGCTGTCAATAAACCAGGTGGACCAGATAACGCCGTTGGTGACCCCCGTGGCCTTCAGGGTCTCCTTCAGGCGGAGTTCCTTCTCCAGGACAATACTCTTGACTATCATGGACACAGAGTAGACCCAGGCCAGTACCATGAAGATGGGGAAACAGCGGTTCAATGTCAGCATGAATCTGGACAGTGAAGGGGAAGGAGAAATAAGATAGAGAAGGATGCAGTTATTGAAGTGGGGAAGCATAATTTTGAATTCTGCTATGGCTGTTGAATGTGTTTGAACTTTGTTTACTAAATTATCAGGTTTTCCACTCACAGATCATCCACATAACAAGGGTAGGGCATCTGCTGTAGGTAAACACCGAGTGGCCACTCCTTTCCAGTCTGAGTCTTGATGATCCCGTGCTCTATTATGTCCTGGAGGTAAGCAAAGCCACCCCAAACATAGCGGAAGTCATCCATAGGATCGGCTCTTGGGCCAGGGTCCCAATACCTGAGCAATAGACACATATTTAGTCTCTACGTTTATCAGCATTATACTACACCCATCATTTCCATTTGACTTTGATTCTAACCTGTCTTTGACCTTATTGGTGCGCTCCACAGCATCAATATCCATACGGATCTTGAACTTAACATGAGGCGGAACATTGGTGGTCCAAGGGTACATATTTACAAAGACAAGGCCTGCCCAGAACTTGCTGTCCTCCAACAGGTCCAAGGCCCGATGAGTGACGGCATCCTCGTCAGGCTGAGCCACAAACTTATCCAGGGTCACACACTGGGTGAGAGAGAATGAACAAGAGAGACAGCCATATAAAGGTTCAGGTGTTAAACCAGGGTACCAGGGTAACCCCCTGGGTATAAGCAGAGCACCAGCAAAACTGCATTTTAAGAGCTGTTTAACAGAATATTGGATTTCACTTTAAAAGATAACCACACAATCTGTTTCCCCTTTGGTCACTGCCAGCATTATTTGAGTTTACCTGAGTATTATTTACTTGAGATTTACATACACTGTAGCATAATTGTAGCATATAGGTAAACAATCCAGCAATGAAAAGCACTGCTCAAAAAAAAAAGAAAAAGTCAAAGCTATTGTCAATTATTCTGACATTTAAAAATGTACAGCATTAAGTGTAAACTAATGTGATTACATATGAAACATGAGTTTCTTATACAGAAATTCTTTGGTCTTAGACTTTAGCTAAACCATGGGTCAGTTTATTTTTTTAAACAAGACTAAGAGTCTACAGACATGTACAGCTGTGCTAAATGCTAACATACCGATGTTATGCAGGTATGTTTGCCATATTCACCACCTTAGTTTAGCGCATTAGCATGCTAACATTTTCTAATTAGCACTAAAAACAGCTGAGGCTGAATTGTTTTGCAGGTATATAATCATGAACCAAAGTATTGGATACATTTATATTTTGACCTGATGATGGCACCAGATGAAAAGTCAACAAATTGCAACTGTAATTGTTAACCCTAATTCATCCTGAGGGGAACAGCCATGTCTGTACCAAATTTCATAATAATACATCCAGCAGTTGCCATAACATTTCACTAAAAGCCAAAAATGTCAGTCTCATGGTGGCACTACAGAAAAAGTCAGGGGATCACCAAAGTCAGTAGGATACATTTTCTGGGAAACACTGAATGTCTGTACAGAATTTCATGCCCATCCATCCAGTAGATGTTGAAATATTTTGCTGGATAAGTGAAAATTTTGATCTGCTGGTGGCGCTAGAGAAAAGTCAGGGGATCACCAAAGTCAACATGGATTCATCCTTTGGGGGCCATGAATGTCTGTGCAAAATTTCATGGCAATCCATTCCATAGTTGTTTAGATATTTCAGTCTGGACAAAAGCGGTCGATGGGCCAACACTGCTATCTCCAGAGTTATGCTGCCAGCATGGCAAAAAGGTGAAAAGCCCAGAGTTGCCAGTGTTGGCTCGAGTCACTATGATCCACACTCTACATCCACATTTGCAGCAACACTCCAGCAGTGGTTGTCTGATTCAGCCATTCACTGTAGGCTAATGCAAATAGGGAGGGCCTTGATCCAAAAGGAAACACTCCAAAACAACAAATTACCCCTGAGATCCAATGCACACCCCCAACCCAAAACACACATACACACAATTTGCAGTGCAAACACAGACGTGCATCCAAAATACATGCATATATGCATTTACAGACACAATGTACCCTAAACATGCCCAACAAATTATTCAAACCTCAAACACCGTCCCTTAATTTACATTCACCTACTAACACTGCAGCTCCACTGTGTGGTGCGATGCGCATGCATGCCACCAACGTGCAGCCAACCAGCCATCAAGCCCTCAGTCATTGTTGTTGCTTTATAAAGGATGTTGGATGGAGTGACAGCTGTATCTAATCGGCCTCAATCGTTCCCACTCTCCCTGTCACACTCAAGTGCTGTAAGCTTCAACTTGGACAAAAACAAAGAGCACCAACCATCCACCCAGCCATGCCCCCAGGTGCCCCCCGTGTCACCCCCCAATGCGATAGGCCTCTCATCCCGATTAGCCTCCGCAGGGAAAGGGGTGTTTTTAACTTTGTTTCAAATGTATTGGTCCACTAAATGTGGAGGGCCAGCACAAGAGAAGGTTTGTGATGTTTTTTTTTGTTTTTCTTTACCCTCCACTCCATCAGCAGTAAACAAAAGAGACTTGACAGCTAGTTTGTTGCTCTGGCTCTCGCCCACCTGGGTAGATTTCCATGTCTCTGGACGGGGGGACAAATTGCAGAGCCCAAAGACAGCTTATCTAAATGCTCACATCACGTCAAGAGTGGTATTGAGCACATAGTGCTTTGGCAACCATGGTATTGAAATCAAAAAGTGACAAGACCTGTTCTTAATTGGATTATTTCATGAATAGGCCTGTCCTAGAACTTGACATCTCAGGTGAAGTGAAAAGTGGAAAAACAGTCCACAGTCTTAGTGTCAGAGTCCAGCAGGAGAGAAGGTAAAAAAGTTAGCAAAAACAATCCTGTCACCTTATTTTCATCTGGAAATGTGGAGTCCCTTTTGACTAGTCAGTATAATTCCGCACACTGATACACATTTCACGCATACAAAATCCAGTCTGTGGAATTTGAGAGGCCAGTCATTTCGCCTACGACAAGATAAAGGAAATGATAAAAGGACGCATGTGTTTCAGTAATGCCCACTCACATCCCCATATTGGTTGAGCATCCGAATGACCCGGTCAGTGAGGTTGAAGATGTCTCGCCAGTCAAAATCAGGCACGTCGGCTGGACGGTCCTCTGGTGGGCCGTTGTACAGGAAGTTGAGGATGTGTTTGGAGGAGAACGGCGCCTCCTCTAGAGTCCTGTCAATGAAATCCATCACGGATGGATTGCAGATGGTGTCCTGAAACAAAAGGAAGTAGGGGAATAAGCTTTATTTACCTTGTTTCTTTTTCCATTAAGGGCAAGACCTTTTTTTTTCTAAGGAAGATGTTGCTGAGACACCAGTACTGTAGGAACACAATAAACATTTCAGAATAAGTAAACCAAGAGGAAAAAGGAAAGAAAAAGCAATACATATGCAGCAAAAATTAGCTTTATCCAAGCATCAATAATGTTATTAGATCTGTCTTTCACAGAAAAAGGTGAGAAGAAAAAAGGGAGTTAAGAGAAGGGTGGCTGATGAAAAGAAAGACAGAAATTAATGTTAAATGTGACATAATGAGGATAAAAATGAAAGAGGTGAGCAAACAAGTAGATGGAGTTTATAGTGAGGCAGAAAAGAGAAAATAAGAGGGAAAGATAGATATTTAAGGAGAGGGGGATGGATGGCAAAGGGAAAGAGATGGCATATTTTGGTAAGTTCTATGTTTAAGCAGGAAACTTTGTGAACTGAGACCTCAGCAAAAATGATCAGTGAGGAAAAGATCAGGATAAAATAACAACAACATCATTAATCACCTTAGTCAAAGGGACAATTGTTTGGCATTGGATGTCAGCTGAATGGAAACACGAAGGTAGATCCTGATTATATCTGCTGTATTGGGCACAGTAGGGCTGGTATGTGGATGTAATTTTAAACCACAATTGAAGTTAAGTCAGCTGTTAGTTTAAAGTAATTTAAATGCAGTGATCTTGTATTTTTTTCAATAACTCTTCCAATATTTGGTTTCTACCAAAAACACATGATTTGATAAACTCACTTTATACTTTATACTTTATACCTCATTATTCATGGCATACTGGTGCACTGTTTAAACCTAATTATTCAGTCACACAATGTTGTTGTCCTACCCGGATCATCTTGACTTGGACTCCATCTTGGAAAAAAGCCCAGATCTGAGGAGCCACTTCCTCCCAGGCCTTCCCCATCGTCCTCAGCCTCTCCAGCTCCTCAAATGTAGTGTTTGCCTACAGGAGAGATTAAAATGTGTGTGTGCAGGTGTATGTATGTGTAAGTGGTTGGTGTGTCAACATTGGAAGAACAGGAAATTATTATCAAAAATAAACATGCACACACAACTATTCTCACAAATGCCCATATCTGGATGCACAACAGTCAGAAATATAGGAACACATGCAAAGACACATGCACACATGTGTAGAAGAAATTAAAACGTTGGGGAAAACATGTATACACGTGCACATGTGTACACAGATTCATTCAGAAACTCAAACACACACATTGTCACAGTTCTCCTAATCTCCTGCTACATACCATTCCCACATTAAACTCTCTGTGAAAACAAGCTTTGCAAAGACAACACACACATTCTCACACAAAGAATTCCCGCGGGCCCGTTCAGATAACCAGCAACTGTGCAACAAATGCACTCTGTGCCAAATCGTCAAATATTTACTGCACGCTTATCGTTAAAACCCTGGATGTGTGTGGGTACAGTGCTTTGTGTGGCAAATACCAAAGGCTGGCTATTTCAGTATTCAGTCATGTGCAGTGGGGGATGAAAGCGCTCAAGAGTACACCCAATTAAACGCCTTCCTCTTGTGTGTGTCTGATTTTGGGTGACAATGGGGACAATGGAGCTGGGGTGACAATGGAGGCCGTTGGTGACAACTGGCCGAATGCATTCAGCCTGCCCAGTGAATCCCAGGCAGGTTCCCACAAGTAAGCGCTTCCTCATTCCCCAAGGCAGTTTAAAACAGCAGCCAAAAGCAGTAGGAAGACTGGGGGATTCCTTTAGGTGATTTCTTCAAGGGGGCAGTCTAAGGATCTTCTAGTTGGCCAAGATGTGGGGTATTTTGTACCTAACTAAGCATATACCTATACATGTTGCAACAAAGTGAGCACTTGTAGCAAGTTTAGTTCCACAAGTATTATCTACTGAATTAAACGAAACACTTGTGGTGTCGTGGCATCCACTACTCAGATGCATCTTTGCCTCCATGCAAGAGGGTAACAAACATATCAAGTAGTTTGCTAAAAGGTCCAGCACTATCGCAAATATGGTGCCTGTCAGCAATACTGGTTTTCTGGTGTCTGTTGAGCTGACCGTAAGACAACTGATTAGGTGCCTATAATTATATTACATAACCAAGCAGTACTGTTACAGTCATCATCATGGTGAAGCCAAGGATACTCTGTAAATGAATACAAGACCAATGCAGTAGTATAAATGAATAATCCAAGGATAAAAACCCAATTCATGAACGCCAATGACTCAAACTTCCTGGGTAAAATCCTCTCTTACACAATTTATGTAAAAGGACTAGCACTCATACAGCTATATTTGTTAAGATGTTGGATAACGGTATAAAAAGGGTTTTAAGATTCACCTTTTAAATGGTCTCTTAATATTACAGTATGTTTGGGCTACTGCCATTTCTGAGCGCAAAAACCCCAAAGCAGCAGAGCTCACAAGTATTTAACTGTGAAGTTTGCAAATGTAACTCATAATTGACTCATAATTGACTCATAAAGTATTAAACTGAACCATAAGAAAATATCAAGCTTGAGGCTTTAATGAAAATCTGAATGATATGGCCTGTGTTTGACAAGAGTAACCAGGTACAAGAGCGGTGATGGCAAGATGCAGCTAAGACCTACATAGCTCATCATTACACAAGAGCAGTCACACGCATGACAACATACGTTTAAGGGCATGGTGCTTCACTTTGAGTTTTTTGTGAAATAAACTGATGCATGACGGAGTTAAGAGGAAGAAAACAAAGAGCCTGTAGAGGCCATGTTTTTGGTCTTGAAAAGTAATGGATTAACCCCTTAGTCATTACTTTCTTAGTGCAATTAAGATCCCAATCTGAGGGAAGAGGAAAACAAAGAGGGCACTAAAGGTCGGGAAAGAGGAAACGCGAGTGTTTGTGTGTCTCTTTGTGTGTGTGACCACACGTCTTTAAGGACAGACCCTTACTGCTTACATAACACTGAAAAAGCCATGGCGCCAGTAGACTGTGTGGTAGTCATCACAGCCGATCAGCTTGTGTTCTTCCATTGCAACCAAGCCATCCATGACCGCTGCCCCCCTGAAGGGCTTTGACCAACACGTATCTACATCTAGATACAAAGGGCTGGACATGACATGAGGAAAGCTGATCCCCTTTTGAGGGAAAATGCATTGTTCACTGCAGTAGGCTTGCTTTCGCCAAAGAAAATCAAAGATATGGATGACATAGTAGCATAACAGAAAGCATCTAAAGGTGGTAATCTGGGAAATCTTCTTTATTTTTATATTTTTTTTCTCCATCTTTGTGTTTTTGTAGATGACACCTTTTTCTTTGTTTGTTGTTCTTCTTCTTTCTTTGTCCTGCCAACTACCCAGTTCTCTCAGTATTTATTGAAAATAACCCCCCAAAAGTAAAAAAAAATGTATTAAACCATGATACTACACCATGCTTTGGATAAATACATCCACAATGAGGCCAAAGCTCCTTACATTTCGTATGATCTGCCTGACAGCCGGCGAGTCAGGGGCGTAGAGGATCTGTCCCATCAGCATGGGCTTGACAGAGTTCCACACAATCCTGGTGGCAGGGTTGGACTCCAGTTCTTTCATCAGATCATTGCAGAAAGGAGCTGCAGGCAATGGTTATACATTATATACTTGATACATTCTATTAAAAGACAATATGGCAAATGGATTTTGGCAGTTATGCTCATCCATATACACAATGTACCATATTTGTCGAGGAGAAGATTGGATGGAGGTCAAAAGGAGAATAAACAGTTTTGCAAAAATACGAACAGCCATCCATCTTGAAAAAATTCAGAAAAAGGGAAAAAGGTTTGCTCCTACATGAGACATTTCAGGAGGGGGCCAGAATATATGAGCCATAACAGGATTTAGAAATGGCCTTATTGTGATTATACTAGATTCAGATCTGCGCCGACTTCACGTTTTTTTGTTGCTTTGTTTTTTGTTTGTTTGTTGCACATCATTGCAAGTCATAATTTCCCACCAAATTCCATTCAAAATGTTTAGGTTTTGAGGCATCTTGCAAACTAATAAACAAGTGAAACTGAAATCACAACCTTCTTGGCAGAGGTAATTAAAGTGATAAAACCCAATGAGTCTGTCATACTAAACCAGGAGATCCACTGATATTTAACACATATTAGAGAAGGGTTACTCCAAAAAGGACAGAGGCATTGTTCCAGTCTCAAGAACAAGGCCTCTGGTTTCAAAGTAAAACCGAAAGCTTGAGACTTGAACAATGCCTACTCTAATATCTGTCATACGGTCTACTCACTGGTGCTGTTGTCGTATGTGTAGTGGCCTTGTGCCCTGCTGCTGCTGATGCCCAGGAAGGCTTTGTAGTTATTGTCCTCGTACCAGTTAAAGGAGGTGACTCGAGAGAAAGCGCCCTCAGTGTAGCCGCATACCAGGCTGGAGGCAGCGGCCATCACCTGCCTGAAGGACAGATTGTTCTGGAAGAGAGGAGTCACGACCTGGAGAAGCTCCCTGGAGCTATTCATCTGGTACAACTGGGGAGAGGTCAGAACGGAAAACAGAGCTTAAATAACAACAGAGAAGGGTGAGCTTTTAGATGTTACATAATATATAATGTAACACTTATTTTATGTTAAAGATATGTTAAGCAGTAATATGAGTCGATGATGATGAAGAGTTATGTTGGGTCCCCGGGGTTTTGTAAGTAAATTCATATTCCTTTTCTCATAGACATTGTTAGGTGACTTACAATTGGAGGGCTTGGATGGACATGAATAGCTCCCAGTTGATTGATCAGTAAAGACAATAAGCAACTGCATGGACTGCACGGATATTTGCAGTCTCTAATTGCAAAGTTCTACAGCTCTGGTTAGCACCTCTGGCTGATCACAGAACAAACTTGCATATTTGCATGACTACCTGTTCACCAGATGAAGGAACTGTATGTACAGGAATGTTCAAATGTGCGTTCACCCTGATGCTATGCCTTTTTTTACAATATTTNTTATCTGAAAAATGCATTGTCACAAAGCTTAAAATAGGGCTGTTTCTCTTAACTCATGAAAAGTTGAAATTTTGGAGATAAATGGCTTTCACAGGACAGTGATACTGTGCTGCCTTAAAATATAATTATGTTCTAATAGGAACAATTAGATTTTTTTCTCCTTTTTTTTTGGTCTTGTTTGGTCACACAGTTTTTTTCAATTTTCCAAAAGATCTTTGGAGGATTTTTGGAGTCTTCCATCTTTATTTAAAGGATTTAAAAGGCGAGGAATGACTCATTGCATCGTCCGTCTCGAATATAGACTGTCTATCGTCGAGACAGAGACATTAGTCTTGCCAACAGGATGTGAGACTGTCAGCTACACTACATATCCCATGGAAACATCCACAACAAACAGAACAGTATTTCCACATACCCACGTACACTGTATGTTTAAAATAGAGGTACACCACAAATTACATAAACACAGTTGCACAAATGCAAAATCTTACACTAGACTGTAACATAAGTCAGAATTGCTATAGACACTGAACCTCATCCATTACATACAACTCATGTAGTAGTGACCAAACTAGTGCTGACTAAGGTGAGCAATGAGACACTTGACAGAAGTGAGAATATGGGTGCACTGATGAGGCCAATCCAGGCAAAAGAATAAGAATGTGCATGGACTTAATGTCAGTGAGAGAAAGACATACACACAACACAAACAGATCATTCAATCACCACTGGTGTTTAACCTTTTCCACGTCTGGAGGCTTCACCTGATCTTGCAGCCGCAGTGTTGTTTCCATTGGGATGGCCCCATAATGATGATGTATCTGTTTTTGAGGCTAAAGAGGCCTGTTCTGGATTTAGCCTTCCTCATACGCACTAAATGATATCCCCCTACTGTCTGTGTTTGCGTAAAAACTCAGGCAAGAGGAAGCAACTGTTTCCTGACGGCTAAAAATAGCAGGCGGTGAACTTTTGAATGGAGCTAGACTGGAGCTGCATGGGCCGTGCCTTACCTCTTGCAGTTTGTTCGAGGCGGCAGAGACAACCCGCACCCAGAGGTGAATGTCAATGCCGTCAGAGTGATTGTCCAGCACACGAGGAAGCTGGAGAGAAACAAAAATACATTAATTTAGTATGAATACTTTAACGTATTTTTCACTTTTACTTAGTGCAAACATTTCATCCCCAAACTGTCAATGTGCAGTATTTTGTTTCTCTAAATTAACATCACATTTCCCAAACCCAATTTCTTCCTGACACAGAAGATGTTTCTAATGTCCCCCCTGTCTGGCGTCACTTTGTTTTGTTTTAAGGAGCATGAAGGATAGGAGCTGATACTTGATAACAGACAATATGTAGTCTGACCAGGCAGCATGATATTAAGTTAAAAGTATTCAGATAAATAGTGTACTGTGCCATAAAGCAACATCCCTTTGTGCTGTAAAGCATTTGAAACTGATTTCTACTCAATTTCCACCTGTCCCCCACAATATAAATGCAGTGCAGAGACATAATCATCTAGTGATGGTCTTGTTTCTTTT
>NTHP01000574.1:231712-274904 GCA_003416845.1 Oplegnathus fasciatus | reverse complement strand
GTGACAAACGTGTTTTAGTGGACCAGAGAGAAATACCTGCAAATTGCCTTCATCATTCATATGTTATATGTTTCCCTTATATCTGCTGAGCACTGCTTTCTCTTGAGGATCTGCTGGTTTGCCCAGAGATCCTCCAGCCAGCTCACAACACAATAGGCTAAAGGTCCAGGAAGCAGCACGATGCCAAGACACAGAACTGGCAGAGGAGACATCCTTTCCTATTACAAATATAGATTCAGCCAGTCAGAGAGCAGTGAGCACAGATACACATTCCCTATTGGACAAAAAGCCCAAATGCCAAACTTCCTCAAGGGTTTGCTTTTCAACTGTTTACAATGCAGCATCTGCACAGATAAAACAAACAACACTTCAACATTGGCACGTCCTACAAAGCGGTCCTTCTCTGAGGGATATATTTTCAGAAACCCCACCTAACTTCATTCAGATGAGCACGTACCATAAAAGACCATCTCGTCCATCCACATTTTTCCAAATGTCCATTGTCCATTTGGATACCATTTCACCCTGCTGGCTTTTATCGGTGTGGTCACTGCCCATCCAGTCATTTATAAACTGCAGTAGCACTCATGTTATACTGTATATATATAAAACTGAGAATTGCAGAACACAAACTGCTATTTGCACTAATCCATAGTGTGTTTTTTGATTGTTCTGTGATGTTTTCCTAAAAAGTTTGTGAATTGACTGAAATGTGGTGATGATGGACAGCCCACGGTGGCCAACACTTGGAAAGAATAGTGACGTTTAGACTGAACACCCACAAGAAATGATGGTGAAAAGGATTTTAACTTTTTGCACAAGCAGAGACAGACAACTAAACACACTTGGCCCAGTTCCACATGATTGAGCCTGGATGAAGATGAGGCAGAGGGCCCCCATTGTTGCTGTCTGTCTCATTGTGGCCCATGTTTACTCTCTGTGCCCTGTGATTACTAAAGACAGGAGTGTCTCTTCACTAAGCTAATTACAGACAGAGGCCACGTCAGCTCAGCTAATGCCTGTGCTGTTTCACAAGTTGTCTGCATCACCCATTCCTAATTCCTTCAACTGAGCGATGTCAGCTCATTCATTTCTGCAGGTTTTGTTATGTTTGCAGTTTGAAACATTGTTTCGAGTTTGTTCGCTGTATTTAGAAATGTATCAAAGGGATTAACTCAGTTACTCAGTAAATTACAGTAAATCCCAGGCAAACAACCTTTGACCTTTGAGTTTGAGTATCAGCAGCCATTACTGTAACATCTTTCTAACATTTGTAGCACTAATTTAGATTTAATCTACACTTTTGCAAAAATGCTGTTTCTAATATTTGTTTTTTTCAGCTATAGTTTCTACATCTCATATTTGTTACTTGAAGTAACAGATTATAGTTGTGGATTATATAATAATACTATTATAACCACTTTACATATAATCCTTCCTCACTCTACAACATGTTAATACACGGCAGTGTTGGACAGTAACTAAGTACATTTACTTAAGTACTGTACTTAAGTACAGTTTTGAGTTACTTCTACTTTGCTTGAGATTTTCCATTTTCTGCGACTTCATACTTCACACTTCTGCTCCACTATAGCTCTGAAGCTAATATTGTACTTTTTATTGCACTACATTTATTTTGTACTACATTCAGATTAATAATACAAAATATAATCAACTAATAAATTAGGATATATTATTGTAGGTTAAGATAAGGTAACACTTTATTGATCCACAGAGGGAAATTCACAAGCTACCACAGTATTAAGTCATTGAAATTAGCTCCACCTTTACCAGCTGCAACACTGAAGTGATGTACACATTAATGCATCAATAATTAGTGGGTATAATCCAATAATATAATATACTTTTAATACTTTAAGTATATTTTAATTCTAATACTTTTTACTTTTACTTAAGTAAAATTTTGAATGCAGGACTTTTACATGTAAAAGATAATTTCTACACTGTGGTCTGTGGCAACTTTCACTTGAAATATATCTTTCATGCTTATCTGTGATACACACATTTGCACTTTTGTAATGCGGAGTTCTTTAACATGCCTGAAGAATTACGCAGTAGTATTAGTAGTATAGTTTGGACTATGTACTTTAGACACAGAGAAAACATGCACTTCCCTGAGAAGTAACTGTCCCACCCTGTGAGTCAGCGCACATATAAAAATACTAACAGCTGTTTATCCACTGGGGCTCCTAACAAACATGCTGTTTGATAGGCCAGTGTGAGCTTCTTAAGTTCTGATCCAGATGTGATTTGAGTACAAATCGCTGATGTGAACTCAGACATAAGCTGCAACCAGCAGCTAATATGCTGAATGTACAGCTGAAGCTGTGTGACAATGCAAAGACTCTAAAATAGCAGGTGTACCACTTTAAAATAGTAGGTTATTCAATATTTTGTACTTTTTGTAGTCAGCGTATAATAAACATGGCTGCAAAATGTGGACCATGAAAATATTATGTTGTCGTTTAAGAACCCAAATAGGTTTCCTAATATACATGTAGCATTTTCATTTTCCAAAGTGGGGATATAATTTAGTCTCATGGGTCTGTTACACCACTTAAAAAACAAAAACAATCTCATAATAAATTCACTTGTCAACCAGATGAATGCATTAATCAGACACACACTGTGGATAAAAGCTAACGCATACATGACACTGCTTGATAACTATTTTGCAAACGTCATATCCTGCCAAATACTATACTGCCTTATGCCAACTTAACCTCATGTCATTTATCGAGCAGTTGGCTCAACCTTTTGTGAATACCCATCGAACATCTTTGCAAATAGCTAATAAACATGGCAACATCCCAAATGGGACTCATCCAACCACAGCTCTATACTGGTCTTTCCTGTTCATAAACTAAATGGATACCGCTGCCAAATTATGCTAAATGTACTCACTCATTTAAAATGATGTATCCATAAGCTTCATCAAGTCAGACCACAATGGAAGGCCTAAAAGTCTTACTGTCACTGGTATGAGCAGTGTCCACATGTGGAGAAAGGGCTCCCAATTTAATTATGGCACAAAGGTTTTGATTGCACGCGTATTTTTCAGAGGTTAATTAAGTAAAAATGGTTAATAGGCTGTAACTTTTAGCAATGAGCCTTGGCACATATCCACAACTTACTAGGGGTAACTAATGAAGTTATTATTCATCTGAAGTAGTTTTAAATTGCTATATTTTGTGTATGTTATTGTTGTTATTTATACCTTTGATAAGATCAGCATTTTTGATCCTATAATACTAACATCCTTTTCAGCCCTCTAAATCCCAGCCAACACTGACCAGCCGGAAGAGCTTGAAAAAGTCGACATTGGCGTAGAATTTGTCCTCAATGATCTGTAGCCGCTGTGGGGTAAGGATGCACATGGCGTTGCGGACAGCATAGAGTCCTCGGCGGCTGGGGAAGATGAGGAATCGCTCCAGCAGGGTCAGGCTGCAGGCAATGTCCTTTAAATGCAAGGCTGGAACCCCAAAGGCAAACTGGAAAAAAATGCAAGTGGATGTGCGAGGTTAGGTTGGTTTCAAACAAGGACTAGATATTGATAAGATTGCACTGTGATGTCTTTTATTGAACTTTACAGATCAGTATTTTGTAGTCTATTTCCTGAATAAAAATGGCTTCCAAAATCAAAGAGTTAAACACCAAATAGAAGTTTCCAAAGCACTCCATCTCAAGGAATGCAAAGTTCAAAATAAAGGAGATGTTTTGTGTTTTCTTTACAATATCATAATGCATATTGTGCATGTATTCTATCGGCTGGCTCTTAGATTAACATGTCATTTTAAGTGGAAACTCCAAATCCCGAATGAATGGATGAAATCTAGCTATGATGAAAGTTGCATCAATAGTAAGACCAGATCAGAACACCTACTATACGATCTTTACTCCACTTAAGGAAGAGGTCATTCAAAGTTGATGACTCATTTGTACTTCACGTTACTGTCAAGCATTACATTGGAGGAAACTGAAACAGGCAGACCAACCCCAGGGACAGCATCCAACAACGCCGTTACTGGGCCTATATATACCTGCCTGCTGAGTAACCACACAGGTGCCAGCAATGATTCAGTGAATGCTCGGAACCACAGGAGAGGGAGGGGCGTGTCAGTGGACTTGAGCAATACTTGCCAACTGGCCACAGGCGTCTGGATAAGGTGGCATGCATTGATGTATGTGTGTTTCGCTGTGTGTAGATAGCCAAAGGGAGATTTCTTCCAGCTGTTTTTCAGACAGAATTACTGATACCATTGAATCAGATAAAGCCATCATATTAGATGTTCATCGTAGATGTTCCCAGAGACACTACAGAGGGAACAAGTCTTTACTTGTAGATACTTTCTAGTCCTTAACATAAGAATTGTTGTTAACATCTATAATATTGTGTGGAAGATAAAATGTTGGGTCAAGGCTGGCAGATGGTGATACTCTTCTCTGCACTGGTTGTGTTTCTGACACAGTGCTACACATTGTATCCTTAGCTATTCAAACCTACCATGTAAGTGTGTGTGTGTGCCTGTGTACCTGTTCAGGCCTGATTTGGGCATTGACTAGCTGATACACCACAGACTCTGTCAGGGGAACGTCTCTCAGCAGGAATGATGTCAGTATCTCATCGTCCTTTAGGATACTCTCCACCTTTACTCCTCGACCTACACAGAGAGACAGAGGCGGTTCATGTGAACGTCAATGGCACTTGAATGATTGTCTGGATACAATCTGGCACACATTTTGGGCAAGTTGTGACAAATCAGTTGCATTAAAAGGATAGGAACATAGGATGAAGACACTCCACCTCTGCACTGTCTCATTATTTTCTGGGACCTGTCTGTGCATGAATAAAGTTTGCCCTGCCAAGCAAAGTGCTGGTGTGGCCTGCATCCAGGTTTCGGCCCTAGATTGACTTGCCTTGTAATGAAGTTCTCATGCACCCACCGGAAACCACAAAGAAACCAAAAAGCAACAAAGGGAGAGGAAATAGGGAAAATATTGATTCCAGAAGCTCAAAGAATGTAGGAAATGTACATTGAAACGTTTTTAGAAGTTTCTATCCAAAAGGTGGTGAGAAAAAGGTGTCATATCTGACAGACCAGTTAGTCTACAAGACAAATGACAAAATCATACCCTGTCTGTTGATGGTAACTGCTTGTTTTTTTGGTGAGATTACTCACACCAAGGGAGCATTTACGAGGCACTGATCACTGACACAAAAGTCCTTGGGGCTGTGAAACAGCTGGATAAAGCAAGTTATGCAGCCAGTCAAAATAGATACTTCATTACCTCGATGTTTGCTTTTCTGTACAGCTAATATGTGAGCGAATGTGCGAGTTTGGCATCCAACCTTAAAAAACAAATTGCAGGCAGTAGGTGATGCAAGAGTGAAGAGCAGTGTGTACATAGGAGCAAGCAGAATAAATAAGCTAAGATTATAAGATTATATGGACTACTTAAAATGAATAGAATAGTGCGTGGACATGAACGATTGGACGATAAAGACAACGTGATTATAAATGAACTACCCAATGGTTGATTTCTGGCAGAGTTAGATGAGAAGATCGATGCCACTCTTATTTCTGTCCGTTAAATATAAGACTACAGCCAGCAGCAAGTTAGCTTAGCTTAGCACAAAGACTGGAAACAGGGGGAAACAGCTAGCCCAGCCAGCTAGACAAAACTGTCAAACTATTTCTTTAAGAATATCCAAGGTGCCATCACAAGCCAAAGGCTATATATGTATTGGGCATATACACCTATGGACTCATGGACACAGGTGCATGCACAACTTAATGGGACATGCACACACACACACACACACACACACACACACATACACACACATTCATAATCAAGGGCCTTGAACATGAAATGTACACACCACTCCAAAAATTGACATTTTCTGTTTAATATTACCAGTCACGATGAGTCAATTTCAACAATTACATAACTTGGTTCTTATCATGATTCAATTTTCTTTCCCGGGGCTCATGGGAACTCATGTGGAATGTGGATCCATATCTATGTTCACTCTGTTAGTCCATCTACATATTTCTCCATGAGAGCAGCAGCAAAGAGAGCAACCAGACGTTATCGTTCACATGCTGGAATGCACTCAGCCTCATTCCACTCCCATCATAAAGGTTTATTTTGCCAGCAGGGAAACATGCTGTCTATACGATACAGATGTACATGTAATAAATAGAGAATTGTTTGCATGGTGTCCCTTGAGATGGGATCAGGGTTTCTCTCATGAAGAGAGGAGCATGGATGAGGAACACGTGAATTGCTTTCCCACCAAATAAACAACTTGGTAGTGAAAGTAAGCAGCTTACATTTCGGGCCTTTCTTAAACCCATGTGATGTAATCCTGTTACGCTGTTCAGATACAAGGCAGACTGATGGGAAAATGTGTGAGATATGATGTAGACTGTGACGTGGTTTTTGACCAAATGATGGTTCCAAGTTTTTGAAAATCATGATTTGACATTTATTGGCCATATCCCTCAGAATTAGCACATAAAAACCCTATGTTAACATAACACATAACATAATATCTTTACAAAATACAACGGCAAAACAGTTAAGAAAAGAAAGAAGAAAGAAGAAGAGAACACTAAGAATTGCTTGCAATGCTAAATATAGTTATGCTGTATATCAACTAACCTGAATAACCTGACTGACCTCGGGTTTGCTTCTACAAATAATTATGTTTTCGCAGTATGTTGATGAAAGGCTTGAGCACTGACCTGAGACCTGTTCAGGATGGGTGCGTAGGGTGTCCATGAAGTTGCTCATGGCATTCAGTTCCCTCCAGAGGCGTCCAAGCTGCAGAAACTCTGGGTCACTAAAAAGAAGCTCATGCGCATCAGAGTAGAACCGAGCCAATCTGCGGAGCGAGGTCAATAAAACATAGCACACATCAAGTCTTGTTTACAACAGATTAATAACATACATATTCACATATGAATGTATGCACACACTGAGGCTTCAAAACAAGTAGAACATAATCCAGAGACACTTAAACATATTCTCTTTGACTCTGACATTACATAATTCTGCCCTTTCATCTCAGATCAAATGTTTCAGAGGAATTCAACAACTCTGGCTTAAAATGCCCTCCCTCTACCAGCCCAGGGTGATGCTTACATTGAGTTGTTGTAGTTGGACACCAGGCCAGGAGATTCACCACGGGTGGGGTATTGAAAACAAGGGTTGTTGGCATTACAGAAGATTCCCTGGATCCATGGCAGAACCCCTGTTGAGGGCATGGCCTTGTTGGGGAAGTGGCCTGAGGTAGAGGAGATACTGTTGGCTTTCAGTGCTTAACACAAGTCACTGATGAATATTTATGAATAAGGATGCCATGGACCACACAGGGCATCTCAGAAAGTTGTTTTCTTACATTCATGTTGACGGTAGAGTGGATTCACTCTTCTTAGCCACACTAGTCCCATGAACAGCATAACAGGCCACATGATCTCCATGAAGAAACGCACCTTGTTGAAGAGCACAAACTTTGTAAATCTGCATTTTATTCTAGATGTTGTTTGAGGGCAGTGCGTAAGTCATTCACATGTTAACCAAAGTGTTTGTTGTATTAAAAAGATGCAAACAAGTGGACTTCCACACAATGCATATACATAGGCCTATAGTTTGACAGTTGGCAAAAGTGGCGCAATAGAGTATACAAAACAGTTCAATTGATATTATACTGAAAAAATATAATAAACTCACAGGTGAGTAGCTATAAAAGAAAGTCAAGACAAGGTGACAAGACAAAAGCAAAACTTTCAAAATGATATGACAGTTCTTTGATTGTTATTGCTGTAGTTCATTATAGCTCTTTTGCATTATTCCATAACACTGCAGTTGACCACAGTCCCATGTTTCAGACAAAAAAGCCTTTCCAGTAAATAGGTTGGTATCATCTGCAAAGAATGACACCTGAAGGTGTTTTGGCTAACTGCAACCCCCACAGGGATAAAAGCAGTGTGTAATTGATGGGTGAGAGGATTTTACCCTCTGCCTCCTGCGGATGGTCCAGTTTTTCCACAGCAGGAGTCTGACCTGTCTTCCTGCCCCCATGGCTCCTCCGTTTCACCCCCGCAGGGGCTGGCACCAGCCAACAAACCTGTATTCAACCAGTCCACAATGCTTTTATGAGCTAAATAAAGCTACCTCATGTTTTACAAAAACACGTATGACTTTAAAAGATCATTTGCATTTGGAAAGCTAAATTTTGTGGATGAACTCCTGTGTACATCGCAGAGGTGTCCATCCATTCATCCAGTGAGTGCTCCATGCAAAGGCTAGCAATAGCTCTGTAATGAGGTTAATGAGCTCAAGACACTTCACATAGTCAGCATAACAATTATAGACTTTTCCACAGTCTATAAACAGTCTCTCAGTACTATCCATGGTTAATGTCATTACCCAAAAACACTGAATATCGCACAGTCCTGTTGCATGTAACAAAACTACCTTAATCTAGGCCAGTTACAACTCTTATGCAATTCTATGGCTACCAGATCACAAATTATGCATTCTTTGACTGAATTTCAAAGCATGGCAATAGTCCAGCATGGCATGTCACTTACCTCAGAAGAACACTTGCACTGTAGATTGATACACAATAAATAAAGCATAACACCACATATTCTACCGAGTGCTCCTTGGGGTTGCTAACACAGCTAGAATCCAGACCTTGTGAATAGTTAAGCAGATTGATTTAATCTCCTTTCTCAGTGCTGGGAGACTGCTAAAGCTCTCATCCATTTGTAGAGGCCTGCATGACCTAACCACCTGGCCTACGTTATACTGTATAATCCTACCTGTGTTATAATCCCACCACTGGTAAAGAATGAATATGCAAATATTAATTACAACTTAACACAAATTTGTATCTCTATATATTCACTGGCCGTCTGCTGCTTAGTAATAATCAGTTCACTGTCTTTCATGGATAAAATTTTTTCTTGCTAAACAATAATATTGTATAACTTCTTGTAATCATGGGAAAAATTACTCTTTGTTCAAGTTACTGCAAGTTTGAAGGATCTGAAGAACAAAAACAGACCATCATGGGAGTTGTCAGATATATTTTAATAAGTTACAAAAGGGTGTTTGTTTTCATGTACCTGTTTTTTTTTTTACACTGAACTTTTCAACATTCTGTCAACCTTGCACATTACCATGAAAAACAGATACCATTTAAATAAATGATGCACTTCCAATTACTTACATAGAACCTGTAAGGTTTAGGTTATTGATAAAACTACTTCAGTTGTAAAAAGAAAAACAGCTTTGGCTATTAAGAAATGTAAATGTTATATCAAAATAAGAAAGATAATGCCATTATACAATCCAGTGGCATTTCAAAAGCTTTTCAGATCAGTGTAAGTTGACACCATAAAAGTTCAACAGTATAAAAACAAGTGGATGTATACCCTTTGCAACTGGTGCTTCAAAACATTACCAAATGCCAATACAGATACCCAGTACAGCTTGTAACAATGGTCATTATATTGCTTTATACACAAGTTATTAGCAAAATGATTAATTATAAACTAAATGTAACAGTTTAAAACAGACGGTAGTAGAAACACAACTCAGAAGATTTGTGTAAGAGTATTGATGTCAGCTAAGTGCACCAAACTTTTTTTTTCAGTGTTGTGGCTACATGCACTATTGTAACGATTCAAACATAGTTTTTTGGTATATAAACATACATAGATAGTGAGCCTGTAAGAACTTTGTACAAAATATTCAAATAAAAATGTAATTGCACAGTTTCAAAAAGAATTATAAATATTCTGACCAGGTGCCAGAGTGTACTGAGCAAGTGATTGGTAAATGAAATATTGGTGAATCATGTTAAAAATATACAGCATTTTAAGTGCATCTTGTTTGTCTTTTGAGGACCAAAGGTACATTTAATTGTCCACACAGTGCCCAAAACAATCATGGTGCATCTGGAAATTGTCTTTGCAGAGTCAATGCAGATGTTTCCTATTCTTGGTCTAAGAGAATATGGCACACATTATCACATTCGAGCACCATTTTTTCAGATCTCCGATAGCCCACGACTCTCAGATGATCACACAAAATGAGCCTCTCGATGTTCTACCTCTTGGAGGCGTCTGGGCCTTAGTCTCTGGTACACTGGTCTAGCCTGGTTTTGACCCAGTTCCTCAGGGCTAGAGCTGGGAGACTGAGACATGGCTGCCTGCTCAGCCTCAATGTCTTCCTCAAGAGGCTCATCTACAGACACCTCTATCTCAATCCCCAACTCTTCATCCTCATCGTCATCCTCCTCCTCATCTTCTTCCTCAGCGCTGTTAGCTAATGCACAGTTCTGCAGCGCTTTCGCTTTGCTCCCTGACGGGGGCTTGTAGAAGGTCCCTGGGGGAGGCTGGAGAGTTCTGGGAGCCCTGAAAGCTGTTGCGACAGGGTTGTACTTAGTTACATTGTCCTCCCTTCTTAAAGTCCTGCTGGGTCTCACTGCGACTGTGTATGGTCTACTGGGGTAAACGGTGCTAATAGTGCTCCCAGTAGTTCCAAGGGAGAAGGTTGATGAGGACAATGGCACAGAAGCTGATAAATTGCTGGCATCCACTGCTGTACTCTCTGTAGGCGAACTGGCAACAATTCTGACAGTTCTGGAAGCAACATCATGTTTGTACTGTTTGTCCCAAGTTCTGCGTAACGTCTGGGTATCAATAAATGTACTCCGGTAATGTGTGCCCACTCGCAATTTTGTATTCTCAGTTTCGTCCACTTCTTCGATGGACTGGTCGCAACTACGTCCTTTCCTGTCATCTTGGTCAGTGCTGTTCCGGGTGTTATTCTCGTCTACTTGGCCTCGGTTGAGTATCTGTTCAGCTGGCATGCTCACTGGCCGGGAGGAGAGTTTGTTGCGAGGGTGTCGAAGCTGGACCCTGGTGATGGTGATATGCTGAGAGCGACAGAGGCCTCTCTCGCCAGGTTTCTGGACCTCATGGACGCTTGATGACAAAACCCCGTTGAAGGTCTCTGAATCCACTTCATCAACTTTAAATAGAGAGATTAACAAGAGGTTAAACATTAACATATCAAGTAAAATGACTTAAGAAACTATGGCATTCATAGACAATATCCAGCAACCAGTGTCCAGAAAAAAATTACTTCTGGAGTAATATTTGCCTAATAATAATGCTTTCTATAGGTTACCTAGCTTTGTAACAATACTGACCAGGTTCAAAGTCGCTTCCATCGAGGCTCGGCATAGTCTCCTGAACCTCAGACAACAAGTGGGAAGAAGGAATTATGGAGGAATGCCTCTTATACACCTTAGAGCTCTGCTGTAATGGTAAGAGAAGAATAAGGACAGAAAACAAAGTGTCAATATACCATTTAATGTAACATGACAAATGGAAAAATGTGCTGTATATGATAATGATGTAAAAATCCTGCAACATGCTGTGCCATTAAAATAACACAATCTCATTTTTAGCCTGAAAACTAATCACTAATTACCTCCTTAATGTCTCCCAGCGACTTGGAGTGCCTGCTCAGCCGCTGCTCCTTCTCCTGGTGGGTGAGGCGGGTGTCAGGGCGGGGTTGGGCATCAATCTCTGTAGGCGAGGTGCTGCCCAGGGGACTGAGGGGGGTGTCGAAGACCATCTGGTAGTGTCTGATCAGGAGCTCAACAATGAGTGCTTGATATGGGTAATCCACCAGAGAGGAAAGGGAAACTTCGGCGTCCGCCTGCCTTGGTTTGATCAGTGTTGGGCCAAAGATGATACCCAGGTTGCTGGCTGTCATCTTATTCTCCTCTGATTGCTCTGTCACCCTGGAGAGAGGAAGGATTATCGTCGATCAATTTTAAAACAAATCCTGTTCAAAGCCATCTTTTCTCTACTGAATGGCTTATTATATACTGAGATTTCTAAGAACAAGATTCACATCCCTACTACGCTCAGCAGAAATGTGTTTTATGGGTTATTTGACTGACACCACCATACCGGTGCAGATGCTCTATGAGGAACTGCAGTGTCTTGTAATGAGCTGGGGGCAGCTGCCTCAGCAGGTCCTTGATCTTGAAGAGGACCCGGTTGAGCTCCACGCTGACCTGGGCCGGTGTCACTGGGGTGGGACTGAGCCGCAACGCCTCAAGTTCCTCCACAATGATGCTCTGACTTTCCTTGGCCAAACCAATAAAGTCGTTATAGTAGCGGAACAGGATGAGCGGCTCTGGAAGCTGCAGAGGAAAGTATGAGGGGGGAAAAGAGCCAGAAAAACAAATGAAACAAGGAAGTTAATAATAAACAGAGATAACAGAAATATGTAAGTAAATAGACAAGTGGGACAAAATTAGAAATGAGATAAGCCAATAGGGGATGAGAGGTGGGAGGTATGTACCAAAAATAAACTGTGACAAATAAATACTGCTGCAGTGGCTTTGTTCTGTAGAGCACACTTTTAACCATCTCCTGTCCTTTTTTGGATGATCCTCTTTGCAAATGCAAGTAAATTTACAATACCTATTATGTTAAAGATAAGACTTCAAAAGCAGCCCACCTGTCTCAGGTAGAGTTTGAGTACGTTGCTAATGTCGTGGGGATAAAGCTCGGAGAGCTCCACCAGGTGCTTGCCATTCTCAAACGCCTGGCACAACTTCTCGACTCGAGACTTGGCACCATTCACGCGGTAGATACCCTTCACAGCACAAAAACAAAATGCATTCAACACAGCAAAATTAGATGCAATTTTCAGGGTCACCATGGCAAAACTAGGCAACACAGCTGCAGAATATTAACAGGATAATAACAGGATACACCAAAGAAACATAAACATTATGAATTTTGCACGAATTTGCTTTAAATGCATATACTGTAAGTTGAATGCTATATTTTGAGTCACAGTATTGGATCCTCTTCAGTGAAGCCAAGAAGAAAAAACATTTGAAGAAGGAACATCCTCTTTTCAACCAGAGGCAACAGGATTTTAACTGTTAGCAACATCATCATAAACAATACATCTGGTGTGAGACAGCAGCCACCTATAGTATCAAATCATCTTTTATAGTAATTAAACCAATTAAACCCTCTAATAATTATTATTTTCTCTATCATATTTGACTGAAAATACCTTAATGTTGAGCGCCCTGTTCTCGATTTCTGATGTACACTTCCGTATGATGAAGGGGATGCCGTCCTGACTGTTCTTAGCTGCCTGTGTGAAGTCAATACCGAAGAGGTGAAGCCTCCCCTGGAGTTTCTTATGGCCACACTGGATGGCCAGGGTTTCCAGACACTTCTTATGGCAGGCTAACGAACACTGCAAACAGGTTGACATGTATCTCAGTTATGAAAGGGATGGAGTTAGACATTTTCAATGCACTGCTGAAAAGCAGAGATTAAAATGGAAGAGATGGAACTGTATTTTTCCCAGTTGAACATTTTGATCATTAAAGTAGATGCAACTAATGTAAAAAAAACAAATCCCATTCAAAATCTTTAGTTGAAGCTGCATGTTGATAGGGACCAATGGGCACCCTGTTTCTACATCTCTCCTACTAAAGCCAATCAAACTATTAACTCCAGCTGGTTCAGGCTTTTTACAGCTTGGGCACAAAAACATGCACTCAACAGTAGTTTGGTTGTGAACTACTCCTTGAATTAAGACCAAATAGCCAACAAGAAAAGCTTCATGTCTAGTAACCCGTTGAACCACTGCCAAGGAATGCTTCCAATACACTGCAGAGTTACATTCTTATGTCCTGTCAATGTGTCTTCTAGCGTTACATAACCTCTTCTCATCTCATCTTAAAGAACAAAAAACGTTTTGTTATTGTCTTGTGTATCGTCAGTGTATCTAATAAATATGGAGAGAAACTGGATCTAAAATAAACGGGCGGGGGGCACAGGGGTGATGGAGGCGACTCCTCAGAAGACGAACAAAAGGTCTTCAGTTTCCACTGCCCGTTCCCCGACTGAGACCAGTTGGTGGATTTGGTCCCTGAGGAGAGCTGGTGGCCAGTTTCAACTTTTCCCTTTATTCAAAGGTTTTGATGAGGGAAGAGGTGGTCTTTCTCTTTTGTTTTTGTTTGATTTTTGCTGACCATGAGTGATAAAGAAGCCATTGTGAAACTCTGGCAATGTTCATCTTGAACTTGTAAGACTCTGAATGCTGTGGACTCACTACATTTAATGAAGGTCCAAATAGAGGATCATGGTTGGATCGCGTTTTGTTCTATTAGTTCTAAAACAAAATAAAAAGAAAGGAAACCTAGGTTACCTCCTCACACTCTGCTCCATGAAACACCACCAGGCCGTCGCACTCACGACACTTGGATGGCGCTCTAAGCTTCCTCAGCTTGTGGGTTTGAGCAGCCTTGGACATCTGGGTGTTTCTAAAGGGACCTGGGGAGCTGGCTGTTTCGATTACCATCTCACTTAAACCTGCAGAGTGGAGGGAGAGAAAGAAGAAATGAAGGACAAAGACCATCATTAGAGGCCATGTTCTTTTCTTCTCATATATACTGGAGGAACACATTTGAATCCCACTGAGAAACAGGATCATTCTCATACAGAAACGAAAACAGATTATACATATTAAGAGATAAAATGTAGCCATGGTAGTACACAGAATGCAACTGACAATCCCAAAAGAACTAAACTTACTGAGTTACTGTAGCGTAAATGAAAGAATACCTTAAGAACTGACAAACAAACAAAATTTATGCAGAGCGTGAGGGAAGAAATGTGTTATAAAAGTGTGGTAGGTAAACTGTTCAGTTTGACTCACCATTATCAGAGGGAGAGGGAGGCTCTCTCTCATCTAGGTCATCAGCAGACGACATGGTGCCGGTGGAGGGGGTTCTGGGTAATCTCCTCTTGAAGTCTCCTGAACAGTAAGGCAGGACACACCAGTAAGTCCACATCTCCACAGTCACATCAAATCAATTCTGGTCGATTTTCTTTTTTCCTGTCTCCTGTGGTCTACTGCATATTACAGTGGTGGTCTTGAGCAGTACTGAGCCCTGGACTGAGACAACTTCCTGAATTTAATGCGCCAAATGAAAAGGCGTGGTCGACTTCATGTTGTTGATAATTAAGTTCCCAGTAGGGGACTGTTAGTGATTCACACCTCCATTGACTGATCAATTATTTCCAGTAGTCCCTATTTTAATAATGTTGATTTTCTAATGAGCCCAATAAGGAGACTCATCAGGGATAAACTCCTACACCTTTTACACTCTGGGGGTTGAATGGACGGTTGGTGGGTAGGGGTTGCAGGTACTTAAGTACAACTGAATTAACATTGTGCACTGCCAATCTGCCATCCTCCCCCATGAAGTCCTGATCTTACTGGTAAACTAAAAACTTCTTATATTGATCTTTATATTGAAATGTATGCTAGAAGACAAGTATTCAATAGTGTGAGTATAATGCGTCCCTAGGCCGCGACAGATACATTGTCATTTTCAAATTTTAATTAGTGAAAGGGGACACACACTGCAGTTGTAAAAGCCCACCTGATAAGGGGAACACATATCAAAAGGTCTTATTCTACATTAACTGACACGAGTTTGAATGAAAATCTCCTCTGCACACACTTGGAGGAGGCCAGCCACATCCTGATTTTTTGGAATCAGATCTGTACAAGGACATTACACTGTGACACATACAGTATGTACTGCTGCACAGCAGCAGAGGAAATGTTGATAAAACCCAACATGCACCAAAACTACCACTTTATGTGTTTGTGTGCGTTGTAGACTTACAGAGTTGCATAATGTTCAACAAAGAGGCACCACTGTCAGCGGTTGCTAAGCCACTTGATTCTGAGACAACACAGTGAACACAAGTTCATAGAAAACAAATGTTTGCAGGCCCCTGGGGCACTTAAGACAGTCAGCGCTGAAGAATGCCCCTCCTGTCTATCATCTGCAATGTGTGTTTTCTTTATCAATGACATAGACGAATACACCAAATAGTTAGAACTAAGTGTTGTGTAACAACGGGGGGAAACCAGTTGTCTTGGCTCTGTTGGCTCGGCAGTAAACATAAAAGCTTGACAAGTAAATGTGTTTTTATTTCCTTCATAGCTTACATGTAACAGCACGGCAAGATTCATGCAGGAGCTTAAATTTGTTAGATACCTATCCCATTGATTAGCCATTAAGTAACACAAACACCTACTACAACATAGTGTATGCAAAGATGGTTGATGCCCGAATGGCCCTACCTGGGCTTGCAGTGGGTGAGTCCATGGACCGGGACTCACTACTCCCTCCAGCACTTTCTGAGTCGCTGCACATCCCTCCACCCTGGCTGGCCGAGGCCCAAGGACGAAAGGGGGCCTGAATCCGAAGTGCTGAATAAAAACAAATTACAACATTGAAAGGCACAATAATACAGCCCACTCATGTGTTGTACATTTCTGTTCATTACAGACTATACATAAAACATTAATGTTACTGATATTTTGGTTTCCAATTAAAATAATAGATTACTTAATGACCCTTGAAATCAATTTTAGTCATAACTGGACTTGTTTCAGTGGGTATGCATATCTCTGTTTTTAATGATTCCGTCTTCTGGTTACATGCCTACATAAAAGATTAGTTTTCCTTTCTGACACAAAAGTGTTGAATCTCTGAAACAACCCATGCACAAACACCCAAATGTCCACTCAGCCTGCAGAGAGTAACGGTCAATTGACACTTATTAACCTTTCGTATTGTTCACCTATGGAGCTTACTACTGCTGTCTTTTCACCTAGATGCGCCTTAAAGTTGTGAGCCCATTATCCACTGATGGACCTATTAGCCCAGCGCTGCCTAAAAAGATCTGGGTGGATCCAATTTGCACACATAAGTGCAACAAAAACAAAAGGAGGTAACAACACAAGGAAATTGGCTGCAGTTTAAAGCTTCTGTTACCTTCACCTTCATATTTTGCTGCTTTTGTTACTCAAAAAGCAGCATGTAAGCTTGAAATTCACCCTGTGAGAGTGTTAAACAGTGCAAAATGATACCTCTAGAAACTAGCCGCTAGTTGCTGCATACCTTGGATGTCAGCGCTACAGTTGGAGCGCCTCTCTGCAATCTTGGTGTGTTGCGCAGTGACAGGACTGTCCACGTCATCTGCGGCAAGGATGTCAGAGGTCACGGATGCCTGTGACAGGTTACTGTGGGATGAGTGGCTGCCACTTAGCGAGCGCTTGTTGAAAAGCATCCTAGGAAGGAAAATGATGGAATGAAAATATTGATGTTGTTGATAGTAAACTCAGAGTGCCTCGAAGCTACCGAGGTTTAAGCAACATGCATTTTTGAAGGCTGACACAGATACTACACTTTGGGCTCATAATGTCCAATAATTTGTGTAATAATAATTTAATAACATTTGAATCTGTAACATCCTAATCTTCCTGTAATATCGGCAGGTTAGAAAGTCCTCTAAAACAACAGCATATCATCATCATGGAACACTAAAAATAAACCTCACAGTAATAAATATCCAATCTCAAGAAGAGCAAAGCAATATGATTCCATCTAATTTCTTTCCATTTTCTGGCTATGTTAAACAGTGAAAATTTCACAGTATTCACATTTAAGACCCGCAATAATATAGTTTAGGATTCTTGTCTATCATTAACGCCCCTCTCTTCAGACAACTTTAAATTAGATCTATATCTGTAATTCCTATACTGCAGTATCAAATTCTATAAGCTTATGTTCCTAATTCCATCAGTACTGAAAGGAACCCTGAATAATCATGATATCATGAGATCAGCCCCACCTTACCATCAAAGACAGCAGTTAATTTGAGTTCAACGATGATTAACTGACTCAGACAGGCTTGCGAATGGCTGATGTGCAAACCATGCCAACCATTGTTAACAAAAGTGTCCAGCTGTATCTCACAACATACAGTATGTAGGTCAGTGGTCTATAGTTAACCTTTTGTAGACCAATGCTGTGGATGCATGTGAGCATGTGTGTGTGTCTAAGTTTCATTTCCTCTCTCCCAAGCTGAATTCTTTTGATCAGAGGGATCAGAGGTGGTGGGTGGTGGGTGGGGGGTGCGGGGGGTAGAGTGTGTGTGACCACAAACCTGTGTCAACAAAACTCTCTCAAAAAGGAAACTAACTTTTTTGACCAAAGCCTTCAGAAGAACTGGGAGCTAAAAATTGCCCAAATGTAAAATGACCACCATGTTTTTCATGTTAGTCAGAAACAATGTGTGTACAGTTTAGAAGCTACTGAAAACTTTTACAGAGGTTAAGTGAAACTGATGGTAAGCCCACTGCCCCAGCTCCTCTCTCCCGTGACCACAGTCATTTCCGCAGGAAGCCCTGGCCAACCCAATTGTTTTACACTTTCCAAAACAAGCTCTCTCACTCAATCACTCTACCTCTCACCAGTGAGGTCTACAGTACCACAGACTATTACAGTAACTTGATTTCACCGTGTTTACAACCACTTGTTTACCATAAATAAATATTCACGTTCCCACAGAATCCTATGATGCAAGCTTTAAGCTGTTGATATAAAAATAATTGTATAAACGTCAACACTACATGTAGAGAGACTGAAACCCTTTTTCAAATTAACTGAGAATTTAAAAAAATGAATGATACTGAAATTAAACTAACTTTGTCTGGGACTGTGAACCCCTCTGAGAGCCACCACTTTATCTGTCCTACAAAAATAACTCAGTAATTTCCTTGATAACATCTTAGTAAAGTAAACACAAACACTGATAACTAAGGGGGCAGACACAGTTAAATTTAGGCACAGTCCCTCCATAGTAAGCATCAGATTTCAGTTTAGTTCAAAGATGATATTCCTGTAAGGTTCATGACCTGTAGATCTACCTACTCTATAATATGATAGACTGATTAGATTTTCGCAGACTGCTCCATTGGGGATATTGTGCAAGTTGTTGCCGTTTGCTCATTGGTTCATAAGGAATATATCCTCATCAATTATCCACTTTCTTTTGAGACCTACATGTGACTGTATGAAACATCCTTGTTCTCAAAAGTGAAAGATTAATTTCACTGCAGAGTTTAACTGTTATGTCAGTAATGGAAAAATGCAATCTTTCAGTTGAGCGCCTGCTTAAATCACTTGCAAACCCCACATAGATAAGCCAAAGAGCCCATGTGTTTCTTAGCAGTATCTTGATGTCTCACCCTGTGTTTTGTGTGGCAGCTGAGTCAAACGAGTGGGACTCCAGGCGAGGCCCATCAGTGGGTAGACTCCTGACAAAGTCGATATAGCGCTGGCCCGGCTCGTACAGTTTGGCATTTTCACACAGGCTCTGGTGGTTGACAGGGAGAGACACAACCTGGGCCTGCTGGAGCTGGAACCAATTGACCGTCACCTGAAACAAGGACCAAACCACGTTAACCTGCACATCAGGCGCTGAGTGATTAGTCAGTCTAAGGTGGAGTGCGTTGCTTCTGTAATTCAAGTTGGTCTAAATTTTAAACATGTTTGATAAACATTTTCAGCACAAGAATCTGAACTTACAGCCTTGAGGGTGAGGTCACACTGGGAGACCATCTCTCGGATCTGAGTGATGATCTCACTCTTGGTGTTGGCCAGATCAACTCTCTTCTCCCCAACATCAATCTGACATGCCTTGCAGTGCTCCCTGGCCTCCTCAGCCTGCCGACAGAGGAAAGACAATTCATCATAATTCTCAATTCTCTCATTAGTAAAAAATAATATGATGGATTTGACCCCAGATTGAGCAGGTTTAGTTGTAACTGCTGTAAGTCACATGGTCAGCAGTTGATGGACCAAAGATGCTCATCAGCTCAGTCGGGTGCTACAAGAATGACACGTAAGTGATGGGAGAGACTAATGATCTTGGGAATGGACTGCCATCTTTGGTGTCACAGGAGAACAATTTCCTTAAGCCTGATTGATTGCTGACCAAACAGATTGTTGTCATTTGTCTTCCCACCAATTCCTGTGTTGTTTGTTTGTCATTAGCAAAAAGGAAAACTGAGAGCTGACAATAACAGCTTATATATACTGTGACCTGGCTAACTACAGTTTAATTGACATTATGCACTTTGAATAGTGCAACTTGGACTGCCTTTGTGGTCTGGGGAGCCTGCTATGTTATGTGGCAATGGCATAAATGTTGGAGTCTGGCCCAGAATCCTTGTTTTGCCTTTCCACCCTTTTCTGTCTCTCTGTACTTTCAATGTTCAATAAATGTCAACAAAGTACAGCAAAACAGGAGCATGTGCGCAGCACTTAGGTTCCTGTTTTTATATGTGCACTGCCAAATGTGTCTATGAAGCACCAAAGGTAGATAGTGATGGCTGATATTCTGTTCCGCAATGGTCTTGTTTACAATAACTATGCTACTGAGTAAAATGGACTTTTAAAATGCCAAACAAAGCTTTTTAAACTCCAAAAAGTTGGGGAAATCAAATCATTAAACCTACTTTAACAAACAAAAAAGAGCCTCATGGCCCACAGTAATCTACAATCTGCCACAGGCCCAACAGAGGAGGTGCTGTACCTTCTGCAGGGCCTCCTCCTCCAGCCTGCGCCTCTTCTCTAGCTGTTTGGGCGCCGCTGCTCCTCCTCCTCCTCCGAACTGCTCCTCCTCCAGGCGACTGGTGGACACCTTGGCCTTCTCATATTCCTCCTGCCGCTGGGCCTGCAGCAGCCGAGCCTTCCTCAGAGCACTGTCTGCCTCGTGCTGGAGATGCACACACATATTAAGTTCCGACACAGACAAACAAACATAATACCACACATACTGCACATACACTATGTGCAAAGACAGATATGCCACATACAGCGCAAGTGCAAATGTTGCAACATTGTCAGCAGTCCACAAGCAGATGATCTTGCCATTTTTCCTTTGTCTTTTTTCCACTGGATCTGTCCACTTAAATGAAAACCACTACTATAGTAACTCAATTTCCAGTGATATACACAGGAGGCTTTAAAATACAGGGAAATATACAGATTGTGCAAATCTCTACCTACATAGCAGCTGGGTTTTTACAACCCCAAATCCAACAATGGTAACAAAAGCTAACACAAAAATATGGCTTTTAAGTTTATACCCTATTTTAAGCTAATAGTAATTAACAATCATTAAAAACATACATTTCAATAATGTGTTAGAGACCAATGTCATTTATACAGTATTAAATAAATAATGAATGTTCAATAGTTGTAATTGAACATTCTAATAACAAGGGTGGGAGTTTAGTGGTTCTTAAAACTAATTAAATGTTCAACAGTAATTAAGTTACATGTGACTAATCATGTGCAGGTACAATTGCAGTGTTAAGTGTTATTAGCTTAGTTAATGATGATATTCTGTCACAGGTGGAACAGAATGATTGTCCCAACAGGCTGCATGACTATATACAAAACAAAAGCATTTGTATGCATGCGTATGCCAGGCTTAGGAATTTCAAGAGCATTCTTGGACCGAGCCCCGAGGTCAGTGGAACATCTTTAGATTCTGTATACATTTGTGCGTGGGCCTCTACAAAATGCAACCTTTATGTCGATCAACTCACCATTTTCTTTTGCTCTCTCTGCCACTGCTCCTTGACCTCTTTTCGTAGTTTGTCAAGCTCATTCTTTCTGGCCAGGAGAGGCTGGAAAGAAACACATCACCCCCCGCACCACACACACAGTCAGTAAGTCCTCTTGTTTCCATTGTACAACCCAAGTCCCATTTCAGAAAATGCATCTTTGGCTTTGTTGGATTACCTGTGTGAATTTGTTGCTTTGGAGTACTGCTGCGGTGTGAAGTACCAGCTGGCTGTATTCAATGTCATTTTTGAAAGCAGTCATGTAGGTCTCACAGAAAGGCATGAATTCCTTAAATGAGGAGGATAGAGTCTTAATGTAAATCCCCAACAGCTGAAAGATGGCAGCAAAGTTACAATGTCAAATCAGCATCAACATCTACTCACCTGCTGACTTGCAAGCGTCTTGGCAGATTCTGCCATTTTGGCGTAACTCTTTGCACACTCAATATCTGCAAATACACCACACTAAAGTTTACTCGAGTTTAACAACATATACAATCCTCTCTACTGACCTACAGCAGGATCTTCTTTAAATACAAGACTAACTAAAAAAAAAGCAAAGCATTTTCTGATTAAATTACACCACATCCTTGAGTCATGAGAGAAATCTATAAAATTAATCAGTAAATAAAGCATTAACCAAAGTGGATGTGTTAAACAAACAACATGTATGTTTGCCTGATAACAAGTGTACTGTACTGCCTGACTGAGAGCTTTGTGTCACTGTGTTGACTGGCCAAGTGACTAAGTATTAGGCCGAAACCATTCATTAACCGTTGTGCCAAACAAAAGCTCTCACGCTGCACATTCAACCTTGAGCCTGGATAAGACTTCATTGTTTTAACTCCAGCTCAGGTGATAGAGAAAAAAAATCTCAGGAAATTGGCCCCTAATCATCAAATGAACTAGAAAAAGCTGGAAAATAACCCTATCTCTAATTGAACAAAGTTAAAGAAAAATCTGAAACTATAAAAGGGGCAATAAAACAAACAAACAAAAAAGACATGAAGAAAATATGTTTCTCCAAGATAAATCTAAAATGGGTGTTCCGTTGGATAAAACTGAATCTGAAGTAAATTATGTAATGGAAAGTAAGTAAGTAAAACTGTAAAAACATATAGGTACTAGTCAAAATTAGTCCCCCTCCATTCAAAAATGTGTTTTGCTTATTTTTACTTCACTTGGATGTTTGAGCTTCACTGTGCAGAAGGATGTATGTTCAGTTTGACACTAGAAGGCTGTTTTCACTTTAGTCTGCTGAAGGGGGAAAGTTTCTCTGTGCCCATCTTAAATCTTAATTAAGACATATACGTATGAGCAGGATTTTGTGACATCGCAGTTAGCTTGGAAGCCAATCGTGGTCCAGTATGGGACCTGTGATGTGTGTGTGATGTAGAAACTTGAATTCTCCTATGCACATACACTAAGGATGGGCTTTTCAGTGAAGGAGACATCTTGATCTTGTGTCTAGTAGTTAAACTTTTGAAATAAAAAAAATATTTGCATATATCATCTATTGATAGATGCAGTTTTAAGAATTCTTAACCAAGTAACCAAAGCATTTAAAAGTAAAGCAAAGTATTTTTATATCTTAAAACATATCAGTTGGGGATCTTTAAAAAAACCTCAATATTGTTGTTTTCATTAGTCACAACAATGAATAACCTCTAATTACCATTACTGTCTTGTTTAAGATGTTGTTGCTTTTTAAGACTCTAAATGTATATGACACGTACATGAAAACATCTCATAAAGATACCCTGGCATGACTACACACACTTAAGTAAAGTACTAAAGTATATGGTCCATGACACAAACACGTGACAGCAGTCTTTTGGACTTCAGTGTGACAGGTGCTACTTAGCTGCTGCCTCCCTACATGTAAGAAAATACTCTTTATCCCTCCACCTGTGCCCTTACTCACCCATACTGAGACGCTTCTCGACCCACGCCAGCAGCTCTTTGGTGTACTTGGACCAGGCCTTGGCGTAGAGCAGCGCTGACTCCAACCCGCTGTCCTGCCGCTGCAGCGTCCTGTCCACCTCTTCTGCCTGTACCGGCGGAGACGGCCCTGAGAAAAACACCGGAATCCCACGAGGGATGTTATAGAAGATGGGCTTAAACATGACCGCCAGTGACCAACCCCCATCCAACACGCCTCTCACCACTGATGGACGTACTACATATGCGTTAAGCTGGCAACATCTGTGACCGTGAGTCAGTGAGAAAACCCCACACTGACCTTGGGTGAGCTAATACCATTTGAGGATAAGTAATGCTGACAGGAGACTGACTGCTGGATGTATTAATAAGTGGTTAAGGTGACTGGTCATCAAGACGTGACAGCTAGTTGTGCTCTTACCCCAGATAACCCCACAAACAGTCCAATGACAGTCACATAGCACAAACAATGCCATAACCCACAATGATAAAGCAGCAACAGTAGGTCACCTTAAGACTGATTTATGAATAAGCTTTTTTTCCAACACATTTGCCAGGATTAGTTCCTCCCCATGCTTTCACAGAGCAGCACCAGAGTATAGTAGCTGTGTGTTATAGAGATATGTCTTACCTGGCGGATCATCTTTCTCGGGACCGGATCCTCCAGATTCCACGGAGAGATTCTCAAAAGACTGAAAAACAGACAGATGAAAAAAAAAAAAATCTTCAATGAGGAGGATAAATTTCCTACTCAAGGCACAGTACGCTCTGCTAACATGCCAAAAACAAGGCTTATCAGAACCTTACTTCCTCTTTAGAGCAGTTATGAAACCTACAGCAGGAAAACAACAATACATAGCATCAATTCATCACTTGCAGAGGCCATTTTGGGAACATGCGTCAACCTGCAAGTGCTGGCTTAACTCCTGAACTTTGCTGGGCAATATTTAATATCGTTCGCTTGACAATTCAGGGGCAGTAGGCCACATCCTGGCGTTCATAGGACAGTGTATGAACTAATGAGAAATATATGTTTAAGAATGCGGGTCATGCGAATACACTAATACCAACCTTTAACTTTTAATGCCAACTACAGTTCTATGAGGTGGCAAGTGCAAATTTGATACCTCACTCCTGCAGAATTAATTAAGCCACTTGTTTGGGGGTGATGGACAGAACTACACAATATAAATATTGTACTTTTCTTACCCTGCTTCTCTTAGTCAGGGGGAGCCCCAACACTGATCCATTCTCTACATCTCCCATAAGGAAGTCAGACACTCTGAGGGAAAACACAAACACAAATCCACAGATTGGGTTGAGAAAGGGTGACACTGATCAGAGAAGAAAATGTAGGAATCAGTTTGAAACATAACTCAAATCATCTTTGTGTTTTCGTTTAAAGGGGTTTAAAGGGGTATTCCAGCATTTTAGTATTGCGCTTCCATGAAGTTCAGGGGAACTTACAAAAGACACGTTAAAAAAAGAATGATCAAAATCCACGAAGCAGAGGCCGGGATATCCTGACTTTTAGTCTCCAACATGGCTCAAGCTCCAAAGATCCTACAGTGCCCATAATGCAGCTCAATAGTGTCTTTCATTAGAGCTTGCCTGCCTCCTAAATGCCCAATTTTCAAATTCCTCACCTTGTTTGAAATGCAAGATTTCCATTTTAAAAATGTAAAGTTTTAGCCCAAAAAACTTTTTAAAAACACCTTTCAATCATTGTTTCCCCATAACCACTTCTTCATAACAATATTCTTAATGGAAATTTCCATTACTGAAACCCAAAGTTTTATAAAATGGTTATTTTTTCAAACTTTGGAAAGCGCAATGTGTAAAATCGTTGGAGGGCCTCTTTAATGTTGAAATGAAAAAAAACTGTCTGACATATTTGTTAACCTGGCATTTACACAGAAATATGTGTAATGATACTACTACTACTACTACTACTACTACTACTACTACTGGATCTATTCTCCTTTTTTATTTACTATTTTAAGGCCTATTAACTATTGTTAATTCTTAATCTTTGCTTTTATGGTACCTGTTTTCCTGTCTGGCACTGGATTGTTTAAAAAGTTCTATATAAATACTAATTAACCTACATTAATTATGTATCTCAGAGTTGACAGGGAACAAATACAGTTGAAAATAACTACCCTTGATTAAGAATAATAGTACAGTCAACTCGCCAACAGTTTGATAAGAAAGCCCACAAAAGTGAAATGAGTCATGAGAAATGCAATCACAGTGATGACATACTTACACATTGCCAAAGGTGAATGCCAATGTGTCGATAGCGGTGTAGATCTCTCCGAAAAGCTTCTGTTTGTTCTCTTCGTTCACTTCCTTAAAGTTCACCCCTGTCAAATAGTGATGAAGTAGGATTAAGTCCAGCTTTGGTAGCAAAACTAAAACCTGCATACTGAAGCATCCTGCACTGGCGCCATTGATATAGCTGTGTTTAAGGAATGCATCTCATGGTATGATTCATCATCCTGTGTATGACGTCAAGTATGGAGTCAAGGAAAACCTCTTTTGACTCATGCTGTACCCCTCAAATCACACTGAGAGCTAAAGGACTGTTCACTTCATATCTCAAATGTGCAGACATTTTTAAAGTTGAAAAGTCCCTCAGAGGCATCCAAAAACAACTTTGTACCTTAAATCAGAAAAGATAAGCAAAGACTGCAAGTGTATATATTTGGCTGTAATCTGGAAAGGCAGTAGTTTCCTGCTGTAAGTCTAAACACAGTGATGACTGAGGACAGAATAGGGGAAAAACACCAGTGTAAATATGTCTGTAATCAGTCTTCACAATAAACTTCCTGTTCTGACTGAGCAAAGAGAAAATAAACAAGGAGAGAGATGCTCAGAAAATAAGAACAAATACCAAGCAATAAATCAGTGATGTCACTGACCACTTTGCTGCCTCCATGTTTTCCTCAGTCTTTCCTTTCCATTAGAACAATGGAGATTTCTAGAGTTCAAAGACTCAAATGGAGCAGACATTTTAAATAGAAAACCCACTGTCTTTGGTTAGTGAGCTTTATCTAGTGACTTTGACTTGAAAGTTGCTGTTGTGAATCGTGTCTTTGTAACAGAAGCAGAATCAGATCTATGGTTGAACCACAAGTTGGGAACAGTCCAAACACATTTTTGAACTAATCTTGAATGTTTTCTAAAATCTGTGAGAAAAACTGCTTCAAAAAGTATCCTCACTAACTCTTTAACCAGGCCTTTCTATATATGTACCACATAAGTGAAGAGTAAATGAATAAGTGAAGAGCACCCACGTACCAACGCCTACCAAATTCTAAGATGCTTCCTCTGTAGGTATTACGTATTGCATCCAGGTCTCTTGGAAAGTGTTGTCAGAGAAGTATACTGTGCTACAAATGGCAAAACTTCCAATTACCCACCTCAAAAGTTTCTTCAGCAATTCTCCTGTTTAACAGAAATAAGCCGTGTTGATCATGACCAGTAACCACTACTAAGGGACGACCGAAATGTTTCTGTCCAAACACCTTAATCGTGCCACTGAACAAGTTACTGTTCTTTGGGGCGTCCAATAGTATGTTCCTCTGTCCAGCAAAAGGAGCACTCGAGAAATAAATCCAACGTAAAAATTCCTCTCTCAGACTCGGGCACAGGAAGTGTTAAGGCTCTGTCGGAAGGGTGCAAAAAGGATTTTGATGGGGTCCAATGTCCATAGGGCCCTGGGAGCCTCTTTCAACCCCAGCCCAGCTACTGTAACCACCACCATTCAAAGCACGCAACTCTCTTATGCCGTTACACCTCCTCCTCTTCTGTCCAACCCCTACCCCCAACAGGACATCCTGAGGCTTGCTGGAATACAATGCCAGTACTCGCTCAGGCCCCAACCAGTGGTCCAAACGTGGAAGTTACATCATCAGGGAAAAATGGTATTGTTTCACTGGAAAACCACAACACTGTCGAAACACTTGTCAGCTGCAATGTCCTACGCAGAATTCATGTCTAGGAGGAACTTTTCTTCCAATAAAGAATAATGCAAAGGTGTAGCACCTTGGCATGCCGCTGGATAGAAGTATCAGAGGATGGAGGAAGAAAACTCTGTATGAACAACTATTTGATCTAGTGTTGGGGTGTACCTTAGTGTAATGAAGTAGAAACACAATACAAGTTCCAATAGAAAAATTAAAAACACTTTATATATTTTTTTCTAACATTAAAATTCATGTCAGAACAAAACACACCCTCTTGGTCACATGACACACCTCCATAAACAGTAGCATAACAAAATGTTACATGTTCATGTTGTGGAACATCAACAGCTTTGAGATTTGGAAGTGGAAAGTATTGGTACAAGTATAAAGCTGATATCACCTCGTCACTGTGTGAGGGGTCAAGAAGTGAGCAATTCTGGCCACCTAGTGGTAGGAAAGATGTTATAGCATGCTTCACTGCACATAATTATGAAAAGACTAGATAATTACAGCTACTGTAAATGCTAAACCATTATTTGCTATTTATCAAAAGGCACTTGTTCAGAGATATCACTAACAATAGTGTCCTTAAACCAGTCACTATCAATAAGACAGGTTTGAAAAACAGCTGAGAATTTTAATCTACATTCTTAAGAATCCTTCCACCCATGAATGCAATATCACTTAGGGCCTAAATCAAAGGCTTCAATAGAACGTCGATTAAGCTGTCAAATCTAAGGCTATCTCATTGAAAAGGTCCTACTGTGTGTGCTTCTATTGTGCATCAAAATGTTTGAATGCCACCCAAATAGTCAAGTTACTGCATGAAAGATGGGATTTGCATGCACCTAATAATTGTTTATGGCACACATATGCACACACCCATGTGTATGTGGACTCATTCCAAATATTTCAGTGAAGGTAAGTTATATTCATTTGCAGAGCCTCCTCGGGCTTTGTTCACTTCACCATGTCACCATTCCTTATTAAGTGAAAGCTTTTCAAAAAGCTATGCAGCCCCTCTATGCCCCTCTTTGCAATGCAAATTGAGACGAGGTATACTCAGGGGATTCTTGTGTGCCGGCCAAGTTAAGAATTGACCTGCATGCCAGATCATAATCTCACAGAATGAGAGATTGAACAGGATTCCTCAGTGTAGTTCCCTCTGGACTGGCAGACAAAGCACAAAGGACACCCGCTTCGCCCTGCCTCTTGAATCAGGTATCTGACTCCCAAATATTATTTTCTTACTCTCTGTATGGGGTTTGAAACCCATGCTGCTGCATTCTGAGCACTTGAGTGACTTCTGAAGAGCTGCATTGCTTTGAAGCTATAAGAAAACTACTCAGAGATATTCCCTGGGAAGTTCTTTTTAAGACTTGGGAAGACAGTGTGAGAGAGAGGACATGGTAACAGTGGATGTCCAGGAGAGCTGTCAAGGGAGAAGGGGGGATTAGATAAGCAGAGACAGAAAACAGACTAAAGCAAGAGTGGAGGAGTAGCTGGTAGGTTTTACAGGAAAGCTGTGAGTTATGCGTGTGTATGTGTTTAAGGGAGATCTGGTCATCATAGCTCACCTTTGACCGTGGCGATGACGGTTCCAGCTGTACTGAGGATGTCCACCGAGTTGAGGCTCTGGTGTTTGTTCATAATGGCCTTCAGGACTCGCAGCAGCTCCCCGAGACGCTCATGGACTGCATGATGTAGGCAGTCCTGGTGCTCTGGAAAGTTACAAAGACACTTTCATTGTGATAATTAAGTTGCACTCAACTTCCTTATGTCACAATGCTTTGATACCTTCATACTTCTATTTTCATTTACATTCAATCTACCTTGTAATAAGCACCATGTGGCTGTATCATGGAGTAGAGGAATCTCTTAGTTAGGTCATAAACTACATGTATTACACTGCATGTAGCCAACGTTGCAATTTGATGATAGATTTTTTTTAGTAAAGCTTCATGCTTTTGACTTAGGATATTATTTATTATTTAGGCCAAGCCCTTACAGTAGATACCACTGAAAATGTGAATGCTGGATGTGGCTTATTACTAGACTTGCACTTCAGCTTCCTACACAAAAATAAATAAGGGCTGTGTCTTGCCACATCAATGTATAGAAGTGAAATTTTAAGAGTAATGCAAGGAACAAGTTTTAGAAAGTGCAACTTATTAGCCTTACCTGTGGTGTCATATCGGGATTTCAGTAAGGTCCCTCCCCCTCCATCAACCCTCAATTAACCATTTACCAAGATGGCATTGGTGAAGACAGTAAAACATTGTCAAACAGTGTCTACTGGATATCAAGCACTGAAATCTCATTGACAGCTACTAAATTATCCGTCAGCCTTGGTAACCTTTGACCAATAAGATGATAAGAGATCACTGTTGTTCACTGTTCCTCTGCTACAATAATGACAAGTCGCTGCAATTAGTCAGGTCTGTTATGCTATAGAACATGCTATAGAAAATTACAAGTTTTCAAGGTACTACTTTATGCTATGAATTATGTCTTCAGTCTGAAAAAATGCTTTAATTATGGGACTTACTGGACTGTATTTCAACACAGAGGCTTAAGAATTTATCATGTGCTATAAAATCTGAGCAGACTGGATGTAAAACCCAGTACTTTAAAAATCTCTCTACTTTAAATGTATGAATGGGGCAACCTCGTTGGAAACAGGATTACTACGTAACATTCCAGCTTTGTTGGTTGAAAGAGTGACCATGGCAGCCATGTCAGACTACTGACATCCATTCGCAGCATCTGGCAACTAGACCATAAAGCAGAGATGGCAGATGGATTGGACACAACTCAGCAAACCTACGCATAAAACTAAAATGGTGCTAACCTGACAGCCAAGTCCATAAACAAAAGTGACCTAATGTGCTCTTTCTGCAGTTAACAGTTAGTTAGTCAGTTAACCAAAGAAAACATGGCATCTCAGGTATGTGGTTCTGTGTACTAGATGTGACTATACCAACAGTGAGTCACCATCATTTACAATGGGGCCAAATGCCCTTTGCTATCAAGTAACCTTGAAAATGGGCTCTTGGCATTGTCCAGGAATGAGGTCATGAATGAGAAAATATAAATGAGTACATGAATTACGGTTAAGGTGTTTTTTTACTACTTATTGGAAACATACTGAGTACTACAGGGTAGTGTGACAGGGTAATGACACAGCTAGCATGGCTGGCTTTCCCAAAGATGACTGATAAAAGAGGGAATTTGGGAGGCAAAGGGAGACGCATCCCTCTGCTCGTCTCTCTCACAAAAACACACAGACACACATAATTGGCATTGTGACTAAAACATGTTCCGGTCCTAGGCTGTAATCACACTAAATACATAGTAGGCTGCTTGGCAGGTTGTTTTTATTTCATGCTTTGAATGTGATCATCATAGTCACCTGTATAAATTAGTTCTTGGTCAGATCTCCTTGCAACTTCCTCAGTAAATAAAAGGTTAAAAAATACACACACAGACACACACACACACACACACACACACAAACACACGCACTCACACACACACAAACACAAAGAATGGATACAGGCAGTCAAAGCCACATTTTGTGCTGACGATCACCCCTGGATTACCCCTTCATGGAAGGGGGGATCAGAAAGACTTTAGCTGTCTCCCATTTTTTCTTTTATTCATTAGCCCTCTTTTTTGGAGTGGGACAAATAGTGCCGCCAGTGGGGCTAATAATGCTGGGTCTGTGTGGCCGCCATGACAATGCTAGCTGAGGCCTGACCCGGAAATCCAGCCAACTGACCAGCAGGTGACAAGTTCACGTTGACCAACAGGTCACATCATCACAGCAATAATCAAACAACCAGCATAAAGCGCTGAAAAACCGATAAAATATTCACCCATTAACTGTTTGTTTTGTGTATATGTTTAGAGCTTTCTTATAGGACTCTGGCAGCATTCATTCCCCTCAATGAAAGAGACATGGCAGTCATGTGACAAATGACCAAACATTCTGCTGCTTTACTGACAACTTAAATGCAGCCAATCAGCACATCATGCAAATCAACAATGGACCACTTAACAAGAGGTCAAGAGGTAATTCCAGGTGAACATCAAGTACTTGCAAAAGATCCACACGCGAACAAATCAACTCGGCAAACAGACTGCTTAAAAATCCAGACACACCAAAATGATTACATAAGACAAGCACAGATCCCAGACTGTTCCACTACCACATGAACTACTCCATGCCAACACGCCCTGTTGCTTCTAGCTCGCCAAAAGCTTCTCCACAGGACCTGGAGAGTCCTATCCTTCACCGTAGCAACCACCTTCATCCATCTTCATCAGATGTCATGCACAGCTCCTTCTAGTGCCAAGGACCTAGTGGGTTTTGATGACGAAAGCCTCTCATTCTTTTGTTTCAGCTGCCCAACTCCCCACGAGGCAGGAAAAGGGCCAGCGGTGTGCTTCTGGCACAACCACACATCAAACTGATACTCAATACTTCTATACAATCATTGCACATGGGCATACAGAGAGGGTCATTCTCTTTGTTGGTAGCCTGGATCACTACGTCATTGTAAATGACTGTATCTGTACAATCCTGAGTAAAGGAGAAAAACTGTGATTTTGTAGTGGTATGACACATACTCTTGTATTCAGTTACCGTCACAAACCTTTTGAACGGTGTTTTCCCATTTCCACTGGCTCAAATTAAACTAAATCCTGAAATAAAATACTCACCAGAAAGTCTGCCTTTAAAGAAAACACACATCATGTAGATTTTTTGAGTTAATGCAAAAAACAAATAAAAACATTAAAAATACTTCCTAGTATCTTAGACTCAAAATGTTAAAAATATATATATCATATTTTTCTTCAACTTAATGTTTTTGCAGTGTTTATCCTTTACTGTTAAAAGAACCCAGTCTTCCTAAAGACCTTATCTCTCACAACCTTATACAGGGACCCCAACCCACAATAATTTGATAAGGGTCAAAGTTTACAATGAGTCGCTTCAACCCTTAAGCCCTTAATTGGTCCTGGTCAGTTTAGATCCCATTTATGGACATTATCCTTTCAATGACAAAATACACACAATGGCCTAAATCATCCACACACAAGCTATACACCCCATTCATCGACCGAGTAACTGAATCCAGAGTCCTGGAGGCATCAAGCCTGGGCGAGCTAGAGGTTTATTAAGGACGAGCCTAAACCATGAATGCCCATGAGACAGAGGGTCTTCCTTTGCAAAGCTCCATGGGCTTCAATCTTCAATGGTGGTTGTGTGGCCTATTGGACTATCCTAAATGGAGGCTAATTAGCAAGACATTATGGTTGCGTCCACCAGCCCAGCAGGACACAGGATAATGTACAGAGACTGATTATTTAACCCCTCAACTGCCATTCTGAGTGAGACACAAAGAGAAGAAGACTCGTTCCCACCAGGGAGGGCCGGTTAAAGGAACATCTGATTACTGCATTTTGTAGCAGCAGTGGTATTGTCGTGTTGAAGATGGGAAAGATGTTTGTGAAGGAACATTTTTAGGAAAAAGTCGCAATGACAGAAGATATTTCGATTTGCAAATATTAGCCATCTGAAAACTGGCAAAAGAAACAGGGAAGATCATTCTGTTTTCTCAAGGGAAGACCACTGAGTTTTGCGCGAGGACTTGTGAGTGCCGAAAACTCACTATTGTCTCTGGGGCCACTAGCAAACAGTGGGACTGGTCGCCTCATGGGCCTGCCACATGAAGCATTTATGGAACAATAAATCACAACGGCAGCTTTTCACTTTTCACGGGAAAGAAAGATTGGAGTGTGTGTGTATGTGTCTTTGTCCATGTGTGATGGTTAGCAGTGGGAGGATTGTAAGGAGTGATAGGGGAGGAGTTTTGGTGGGTATTGGGGGGTTGTGTGTTATTTGGGGTAGTACTCTCCCTTGGGATTTGTCCCAAATTTACCCCTGCACCCCACTTCCCTGCTTCAGTGGGGGTTATGAGAGAAGGAGAGAGTGAGAGACATTCCTGGGCATAATAAGCCATGGTGAATGAAGGCTACAGGGGGATCAGACTCTGATCCTGATGAGAAGGAGGCCGCGGATCAGGAGCTGCTCTGAGGCTGCCAGTAACACATTGCCAGGTTTTTACTTCATTAGCGTCATGGAAACCCAACATTCCAGCCTCTTGTTTGGGAGCAGGGACGGGACTTGCAGTAGCGAGGGGTGGAGGGGGATCCATAATGAAAACATTGTCGGATCATTCACCATCAAGATGACACCTCAATACCAAAACATTCTGATGCCCTTATGGAGCAGGGACTGACATTTACATGATATACAACACACAAACATAAAGCCATTGACTCCCATGTGATAACATTTTGTCCTGAGGATCTGGTATAGAAAGAATATCACATTTGTTGAGTTAGTCTACCATGTACGTGGGGAGGAAATATTGGTGAGCATGAAACCTGTAGCCATAGCAATATTCTCTGGCTGAGACATTTGTGAATCAGTATAACTCGCTTTGTGAGGTTCCCCTACACCCCCTTTGGTACCCCACCAAAGCACAAGCCCCTATGCAGGTCCAATGTTAACCTGCAGGGTCAAGACTGGTTATTTGAGTAAATGTCCAATTTTAACACAGAGTACAACAGAGTTGGATCTACTGATGTCATGCAACAGATGCTGTACCAGACTCAGAAAGAGCTTGTTCCATTCTGACTACGCAATACGCGCAATACCAAAAAGCTGTGCAAGGCAAATGTTATTAAAAAAAAGGGCCACACCTGGAATGTTCATTCTCTCCATACCATCTGTGTTTTACATTTACACGTGCACAGGGTTTTTGAAGTGTTTAAATGGTCGGTTTGTTTAATAGATGTGTCCGTTTAGTTGCACTCAAAGGAAACTGAGAGACAAAAGGATATTTAGGCAGGAACAAAAACAGGTAGGCCTGTTTGTGGAGAGTTAACCTATCTTGGACTCAAGCATTTAATGTGAAAAGTTTTGTAATACTTGACATTTGCCCACAATGTATAGACTACCATGCTAAAAAAGATGGTGATGCTTTTCTCTTGATGTGGACCATAAGGACACTCTTTCACTTTTGGGACTTCGCGTCAATGGCCTAACTATTTGAAGCACAAAACTTCCACTAGGGCCTGACACAATATGACTTGGCAACATTCCTTTCGCTCTGACCCTAGCTATGCTCAGTCATGCATTGCAAATCATGGGAGCAATGTATTATTTATGCCTCAAAACATTTGAGGGAACGGAGGGGTGCTTATTGCCACAAAGCAAGTGTGAAATCACTAAACATGTCACAACTTGGTCTGCAGAGGTCCGATCAAATGGAAGCAGCTCATGGCAGAGGGGGCTAAATAGGATGTTGCAGGCTAGCCATGACCAATGTCAATCAAAAGCTCTCAATGTGTCCTATTGAGTCAGACCACAGCTGGACATTCCAGCTACTCATCCCTAAATAACCAACTAGGACTCTGTAGTGGCCGTTGTTTCAAAGAAATTGTGCATTCATCAAAAACTATGGTAAGGCAAGGTTTCAAGGGGCTCCTTTGAAACTTGCCCCCTTCTTCAAAAGACAAGCGATGCAATGTGGGTCTAATAATCAATCACTGTGTGACTCAATAACCTTTGTTTTGTTCAAATGGATTCTTCTTTAATTGGCTAGGGTGAAGTGCCACATTCTTTCACATAACCCTCTCACCAGTACCACATCTTTAATAGGGTATTTATGTGCAATGCTAAAAATGACGCCATCGTTTCAATCCAAATTTTAACTATTTGCAGACTATAAGGGGGTCTTGCAAAATGGGTCCACTTAACCTTTAACACTTGGGCAGGGTCACTGCAATGGGTGGCCCATACATCCCTTGATATACCCCTCCCCAACATACTTCCTGTGGTCAGTGGCCCTGGTCCACCTCTTTCGACAGACCACCGGCGGGCCACTCTACGGATTAGCAGATTACATGCAGCTGGTAAAAGGCAGGGGAACGTTGCCTTCCCAGACTTCTATGCTCATACCGAGGCATTCCCTGTTGCTTCAACTTTGAAGCTCTTTTTCCCATGACTGCATGCACAAAGAGCTGGCGTTTAAAAAAGAGCCCTAGGCTAGACACACAGCACCTTCCACCTAGGTGGGGGGGCTTTTATGTCCCCACTCTGCAGGCTACTGCCTTTGTAAGGCTTGTTAGCTGTTAGCTCAGGAAACTAAAAGTGAATGAAAAATGATGCTCAATGAAGGCTGAAGATAGGAAACATTAAGTCTGACTACTGGAGAGGAACGCAAGATATAACCACATATTGCAAACTCCAGTAATAAAGATCCGATAAGGAATTGACAACTATCCTAAAATTCAAGGGTGAACTGGTAAAATGTTCCAAGATCTCCTTCTTGTCAACAGAAACGTTTACTCTTGGATATTTCTCTCTTTAGTCCTTCGCATATAAATGAGATACCCAGTGTGGAGTGAAGAATTTGTTTTTCCCCCTCTTTCATTTCTCTTTGGAGCTGTCTGTCACAGTGAGGAAAGACAGGCAACCTTTCTCTCTGGATATCCCCCCACATCACCACCACCACCACCGCCTACTGTTGATGCAAAGCTCTGAAGGTTGGCATTCCAACTATGCTTTCTTTAAGAGAAACTGCAAATCCCCCCACCGTGCAACCTCTAGCTGGCAGCCAAACTGATCAGGCATTAGGCTGAAGGGACTACAGTTGCTTCCCAAGCTGTGTAATGTAGGCAAAGGAACATCAGCACGCCAGAGAGCTGGGAGAGCTGTCCAACAAGTACAAAGATGGGCCCCTTTAGTACACCTGTCAAGAGGCAGAATTGGGAGGTGAGGGGGCTGAGGTTGGGGGGCAAACACAGCATTGAGAACAAGAGGACACTGTTTAGCTTTACTAGCATCCTAATCCTGAGAGAATGAGCTTTGTGCCCTAGAGAGCTTGCACTAGAAAACTTACTCTCATAACTGTCAAGGCATTCAATTCAGAAAAATGTTCTAAATAAAACAACTTTTTCTATTCCAAGTATCTCTCAACTTTGGGCAACATCAAGGGTTTAAGGGAGAAGCTCTTTTTTATGCATACAGCTGGAACAAAGCTGATTATAAAATGGGAATTGGGACAAATATACCTAGCATTTCAAGAACAAGCAATGCTGCTCTATACCTGCCAGTCTTGGAAAAGGTACTAAATATTTTAATGCCAAGGGGCCTCCTACTTATATGGGCCCCATCTCCATTCATTGCTAGTTGTGAAATATACCGATTTAGAAGCTCCTGAATTCTGTCCTAACAATTGGTTAGATGAAAAGACACTACTTGTTCTAGGAAGCCATTATGAGTTTGGAGAAGCTGATTCAAGAGAGAGATACAGGTATTGTTGCTTGTGTGCTGTATGCTTTGGCAAGTTCAATCACACCCCAATAGTTCCACTTTCCTCCCCTGCCCTTTCTACACTCCAATGGGACCTAATTTGAGTCTCACAAGACAGGGCAGATCCCAATTGGTCCTGGCTATGCTTCACGCTCAGTCTGTTTACCTCCACATCAAACAGGGTCTCTGTTCCTTTCACTGAGCACAGCAACTGAATTCCTAAACTTACAGAATGCTGTGGACAATGACAGCGGCTGGTTATCCTTCCCTCTCCCATCAGCTCAATTGGCCTTTAACAAGTTATGAGCTGTACCCAGCATGCGGCTGACCCAGTCACATGAGAGCATGCCCTAAGGTTGGCTCTGGCATAAAAACAAGGCCAATTATGCTTAGTATAGCCCTTTCTACACGGGGTATTACAACAACAACCGATGCAGACAAGACATTGGTCAAAAATCAGTAAATAAGATTGAAAACTGTTTACCAAAATCTCACTCAAAGACTAGTGAATAGGGAGGCTGGGATACCTGCACCATGCCGTGAGTAAACACAGTTAGTGCTTGTGCTGTTAGAACTGGGCAAAAGGTTTTCCATATGACAAGCATGCTAAAACCCATTACTTACCTCGATGACATGCTGAAACTGAAATAAGCACCTGTCACCTGCACCATCTAAACAGTTCACTGTGGCTGACTGTTCTTTACAAATCCTCCCTTGCAAAGCTGATGCGCCAGATTTTGTAACACACAGTTACAGAGCTCTTAAATAACAAAACACATAGACTGAAGATGCAAAATAACATGGACTGCCCTGATCTATTTGACATAGGGATTTGTAATCCACAACCCCTTTGCTGATCTAAGAATGGGTTAGACTTTTATGCAATGCATGTTTAGTGCCCTCCCATTCATATTCAGAAAAAAATGGTTTCTTACACAAAATCATTGTATTCAAATTTTGATGGCCAGTTGTTGAGTAGCAACAGGCAGAACAAGAGAGGCAGAGCAAGAGCTCTGCCTCTCTTTTGTGTGTTTTTTGTGTGTTTTATTTATGATTCAAATAATTTAGCTCAGTTTATTTAATTTATGATTCATATACTAGACCTGATCAACTTGTATTATAAAAATGGTTCATGACAACTTTTCAAATCAAGGTTTCAACCACACACAAAAAAAACCCATACATTTTGTGTTTTATGAGCTCTTAATGATAAATGAATTATTAATCACAAACCTGGCCAAAAATCAATTAAAGATGTAGTCTACGATTCTAATCCAAAACAGTTTTTGTCAAATTCAGTGAGTATCTCCTCACGGTCCGCTAGCTTTCTGTGTGTGCGCTAAAAAGAAAGTCTGGTGTTCATCCACAGCCCTGGCTCTGTAAACAGGAAACAAACAGAGCGACTCAGGTAGAGCCACCAACCCAGGTCGTCAAATACTGACCCTTTAGCTGTGTTTCCACTGAACACTTCGGTATAATATGTCACAACTCGCACGAGTTTGAAGGAGCACTGAAGGGAGGGGTGTATTTGTTTGGTTGTTGAGTTCAAATATCATCAAACTTTCTCCAGAATCAAAGACTACACCTTTAAGAACATTTAATACATTTTGCATCCCTACTAGCGGATGTATCTAAATCAAATGACTGTATTGGTGGACGAATAATTTGCTCCACCATGTTGTTTAAAGTGCAGGATGTCAAATTAATGCTGCCTTGCCTAATTCTAGATGACTTTAATCCAATGCAGGGGTAGAGGCTACAGATTCAAGGGCTACTTAAGCTTAGCCAGAGGATAAATTTGCCCTCTTTGTTTCAAAGCCTTAATCCAAGAAGGGCGAGGGGAGGTCTTCTGATCACGCAACCAAATGGGTGTCGGCTAAATCTGCCATCTTTGTTTTGAGTTATATGCGTAAGAACACTGAAGAATACTGCCATCTTCAATGTCCTTATTACTTTACAGTTGGACAAAAAGCTTCAACTGTGTATGTAAGAAGCCTCTGGTACAGAGTTTCTAAAGTACAGCCCCTCATCAGAGCCCACGATCCTTGGCTTCTCATGTGTAGTGTGGGAGCTTTATCTTAGTGTGTGGCAGACATCGACAGCATCCTGGAACAAAGCTGCCCCGGCAAAAACAGTGCCCTTAACCATAAATCTTAACAGAGGGAAGGAAGGAGAGAGACACACAGAGAGGGAGCCCCCTTGGGTTACAACTTGAAAACAACTTACAAATCTTCAAGTGCAGTTGGGCTATTAAACTTGACAAGTCAGCATGGTTTTGCCACCTGTATACAGCGAGCCATAATTGCACGCATTGTGCATTGCCAAAAGATAGATTTTACGCTGATGGTGCTCCGTACAGTATACTGTATGATTTCATGTTCTGTTTCCTCGGGCAGAAGGGATAAATGGACCTGCCATATGTCACAATACTCTGCACTTTAATCCCACGGGGTAACAATCCAAAGATCTAACCCTAGCACTACATCAACTAATGCTAAGACAATAGCTGTGCTTTTAAACAAAGATCACCCAAAACAATTAAGGTAATGTAATGTAATGAATCCTGTTAGGCAGCTTAGTTGGCAAGATAAGTGTGCAGTATGATTAAATCAAGATCTTTGGAAAATTTTAATTTAGGGACCAGACTCCCAAACCATGAATGTAACTTGATCTTTAAGAGACGACTTTAAAGAAAGGAAGGCTAGTTGTCTTGTGCTTGCGATAATTTACAGTGGCTTTAAATATGGGCACAGAAAAAGAACCATAAAAGGAACTTTTTGGAGGCAAGTAGAAGCTTGCAGTGCTTTACAGTGGATCCCAGACCCAGTGGGATAGACTGTCTAAACAGAGCACAGTTACAGCCATTAAGAAAGTCTGGAATGGTTAGTGAAAAGCCCAAGTAGGGCTAATTTTAGGCTGGTATTTCACAAGGGGTGATTTAGAATACAAATCACTAAAATAGCATTAAGGATTTCTCTGAGGACCCAGACCAGAATCATTTTCCCACAAAGCTTTAGCATCATGGCAGAATACTCAACAGGCTCCCTAAAAGTGAAAAAGCGCTTATTTTCCCACATCTTTACAGCATATTTCAATTTAAAGGCACAAAAACGAAGCCAGTGTAGCATAATGTGTAGTGTGACAATGCAACCACTGTACCATTTTCTTTACTGCCAATGATTTGAAGAAATAAAAGAAAAATAGTAACTCTAAAAACATTTTTGGCTCTCTGCCACAAAATTGTAACTCAGCAAGTGGTCAGACTCAGGTGCATTACCGTGTATCATGAAACATTACACAACACCTGCAGAACATTTTTAGTAGGGACCTGTTAATCATTACAACCAAGAACCACACATTCACTGTGAAGAGAGAGCCTCTAAAAACCCATACTGATTAAGTGAGGACACTTATGACTCAATGCTTACGACTCGAAGCAAAACACACAGCTGACATAAGAAGGAAGGGGGGGGGCGGGGGGGGCACACAAGTCATACATTAACACTGACAAATTAAAACTGTGACTAATGATGATGGAGCTGTGACACAACCTTGCTTTCAAGCATGCTTAATGCACAGCCATCCTTCCTAGAGAGAATGCCTGGGATTGCGCAATATTTAGGAGTTTCACTGGCAGGATGATCTAAAGGCCCTGTGGAAAGCCCGTTAGCTGCAACCAGGTTTAGGTAGTTTGACTTTTATGCGCTGCATTGAAAACTGACTTGGATTTACAAATAATGGATGCTTGAGTACATGATTTTACAACAAATTAATGCCACATTGTCAGCGTATGTTTCACAACTGCTGATTGAGAGACTGTGAAGCAACAAGTGGGTGTTTTTGTTCTGTAGGTATGCAAGGGCATGTGAGACAAAATGCAAATGAACAAGAGCTGACGCTGACCTGTCCTGCTCCAGGTCTACTGAGAAGGGAACAGCATGAAGCTATTAAATTGAAAAACCCAACAAGAATCCCACACATCTGACCCATTTCAACGCAAGTTCAATCTCATTTAATTACAATACTGACAGATCCCGATACTAAATATTTAGGTAACTGCTCGTTGTAAACATGAAGAGTTCAAATTAAAAAGATTTCCTGTAACACCTTATTGTCCTCAGCTTCACTGAGTGAATAGCTTGCCGGTGCGGTTTTCATTCTTAAGCAGCTGACGCACAAGATTGGCCATCATTCTGCTTGGCAGCATCGGAGCATGAAAACACTGATGACACACCTGTCCCAGTCAGGCAGGCAGCCACAACAATACACCCTCACTCCTAAAATAGATGATGAGATGCACAGCAATCTTCTGCAGAGCTCCCGCAAAACACAACAACTCCAAAACAGTGTTGGGAGTCTGTTGTTCGCTGAATGAGGACATGCTAGGGCCAAATGTTTGTAACGCTAATCTTATGATGGAGAGCTTCAGAGGCCCCCATTCCCCGTCACAAACACAAAGGCCACAGGGACCACCTCCACAGCTCATCTGGTCTCCAAACGTCCTCTGTGACCCCAGTTAAGACCAACCTTCAAAATAATAATCCCCTCCAATTACTGACAAAGTCCTTCACAAGTGGCCACTGGACAAGGTCACAACCTTAAATAAGAATGTAAATATCTGTCACACTGTGGAGATGCTGTGGAGAGAGCTCAACACTGACCTGACAACAATGAAGGCACATAAACAATTTCTTCTCAGGCACTAGTAAAAAACAAAATCAGTCGTGCGTCACTGACTCCAACCACAACTGAACAGCAACCACGTTATAATTACCATTTAAGGTCGATGTGCATTGCTAGAAAAATAAACCTTTTTTTTATAAATACAACATCCTTAATGGAATTGGCTGAAGAAACCCCCCCAGGGACCAATCCCACAGGCCACAGCTATTCTTGACTTGGGAAAGTATCATTTCTGCAAAAGCTGCCAGTTAGCAGCAGCATGCTAGCCCGGAGATGCCTCCTGGGACAATGGGTGTCAGACTCACATCGTTGACTGTGAATGCAGGCACTGTTGCGGGGGGTGCAAGGCTCTAAGCTGAATATTGCTCTTGACTATTGGCTCTGCGTGGTAAAAAAATAAAAAAAGGAGGGTTCACTTAGGTTTCAGTGAGTGGCCAGGGTAATGAGAGGTTTGAACTATTGTTACACGCCGTAGAGACAATATGGCCATAAATTAGAGGGGGATTTAAATCACATCCAATCACAGCACAAGTCAGTGACTCCTAACAATCTGTTAGCAAGCTCTGCTAAAGCCCTAGAGTGCTAAACCTCAACAATGACACTTTGAAGATGTTTATTGACCACAAGCACGAACCATCCTGATGTGACCAAGAAAGTAAAATCCAAAGACCCCGATATGAGGTCTGTGTTCGTATGAGGTCAAGTGTGTCCCAAAGTGAAATCCCTGATTTATCAAACCTTAACTTACTTTTTCCTGGAGTTTGAAATCACTCTGAGGCACAATGGTCTCTTTGCTACTTTCCTCAATAGTGGAGAGGTCTGTTTTCTACATCGTAATCAGCCTATTTTCCCAAATCTGCCCTTTCCTGTATTTAGCCAAAATAAGCCCTCTAATGGGAATACTTTGCTTTACAATCACGTGTTGGCATCTCAGGGACTGCATTTGCATAATTGAGCTTGTGCTTACTGGACCTTTAAATTGTGTGCAGTTACATTAGCAGCAGAGTGCGGGCTGACAGTCGCTGAATTATGTTCTTCAGGGGTTTGTTTTTAAGCCCATTTAAGGTATGATGTCCCAAAGTTCTGCTCACAGTCTGTGCAATTGTTGTTCGGAGAGACAGATTACAAACCAGTTTCTTAATGACAAGCAGCAGCAAGGGCAAAATGTCTAGTATGACAGCTATGCAACCTTGTTACAGCAAGAACCTGTGTGTGCTTGCTGTGCGTTGATTACCTTTAATCCTCTATTTAACAGACCAAAATTACAACTGTATCTGTGGTTGATTACGCTTGACTAAGTCAGAAAATGTGGAGCCATGAAAGCTCAAGGTATGTTTCTTATTTAAATCAAGCCTTCTTCTGCTCCATAAAGCTGCAGACATCGATCTCTTGCACATGATGATTTACCGCTTTGATCCTTGGCATGCTGACAGGTCACTGAAAAGTCTCTCAAGCTTAAAAAGTGCCTGCTGCAAGTCCTACTCTCTATAAAGCCAACATGTCCAGCCGGGTCAAGCACCTTTACTGACCTCTCCAGACAAAAAACAAAGCCTGGGATTCCTTTTTCCAGGGCTTCGGTGTCATGGCACAGTGGTAATGGGGGGGG
>NTHP01000574.1:187650-231700 GCA_003416845.1 Oplegnathus fasciatus | reverse complement strand
GGGGGGGGGGGAAGAGTACCACCACCACCACATGCATCCTCACCTCATCTCATTCAGACCTTCTTTACCAGGTCTGGGGATTAACAAATGTAAGTCTGATCCAAAAGCCAACGCCGAACATACCAAGTCAGGAATGTAATAACCACCCACACAAATATACACAGTCACACAGACAGGAGCACGTGTCAACCCTGTCTCTAAACTTCCTTATGGTTTGGAAATTATTCATTTCATCACTGACAAAGGGAAGCCTATTAATTACTGGCTTAGAGGGCGCTTTATTCTGTCTGAAAAGCTTCAGCGTCAAAGTTCCTGATGGAACTTTGAACATTTTAAAGAGAGAACATGCACTTTTTTTTAAACAGTTTAAAAAAACCCTCATTATATCACATTAAAATGTCTTTTCAGGGTACTTTACTCTTACTGATCTTAGAATTTGTGGCCAGCAACCTTGTCTTGCCCTGAAAACTAACCAGAATATTGAGAATTTCTTTCTGCAAAATGCTGACTGTGTAGCCATTTATCAAACATTTCTTTAATAGCTTTTAGAGAGAGTGGTAATTGCACTGCTTTGTACTTTCTACTTTACAGAAAGGGCAAGAACCAAACTAAAAGTGAGATAAGGCTGGTTGACTGACCGCGCAGCCAAGGCCACAGCGGGACAAAACAGGTAGATAGACCTGGGACTGTGTACATTGTGGTGAAAGCAACAGTGTGTACACAAGAGCTGACTGACAGCTACGGTCCGTTATAAATCCCTTCGGCTGTGCTTACACTGTTCCACTACAGTACACGGCCACAAGTTCAGATTTTAAAGGACGTACACATCTTGTTTATGAGAAGAAGAAAATAAAATCACAAAGCAGCAGAGTGTTTAACTACACTGACGTGCTCATGTCGTCACAAGAAACAGGGAAACAAGATGGCATGGCTAATGCGTGGAAGTACTCACATGTGTAACTTATTGAAAAGCCCACATCCACAAAGGCCAGTTGTTGTGGCAACAAATCATTAACGGGTTACCTCCAAAGACACTTGCCGAGAAATTGCAGCAGATGTAGCTCAAGTTAGTATTCGAATCTATTAGTGTGAATAAAACTGATTTATTATGCCAGATGTGAGACATCGGCACCTCAAAAAAGTATCGCTTGGTTAGAGGAGCATGTTGTGCTTGTCACCTTTTATCATCAGTAGAAAAATACAAAAAAACAGTGTGTATTTTGCCACATTCCCCTTAATGCCAGTGTTCATTCTTTCCAAACATACCTTTGGAGTTGAAAACTTCTTTGAGTTGTAGAAGCACATCAGCAAACTTGCGCACGTCGCTGACCAGCTGCATAATATAGTTTGGGTCCGAGACGGAGATATCTGGGCTGTCCGAGCACACCGAGCCGCTCTTGGAGACCCTGCCTGGCACCCAGGGGCCAACGCTGGCAGGGCTTGTTGAACCCGAGCTGGAGCTGGAGAGTCGGGAGATACCCAGAGGGAGTTTGGTTCCACCACCGCCGCCGCCGCCACCACCACCACCTCCTCCTGATCCTCCGCCAGTGCTCTGGCGCAGCATGGCAGCCAGCATGTCTTATTGGTCCAGTGGCCCTTAGGCCTGGTGACAGTTCAGCTCCGTTCTCAGACCCAGCACTGCACCACAACAGGGATGAAGGATGCTGCCAAGGAGAGAGAAGACTCTTAATCCTGACAAGAACCATTTGAAATACTAGCACATACACCCTATTCTTCTTCCTGCTTCAGTTTTACTATAAATGTTGTTCATGGGGTTCAGAACACTGTGAAATGGGCTCTCTCTGCCATTTGTTGACAATATTCAACATGTGGATTTTCCATATTTCCCTTGAAACTGACAATAATGAATCTGCAGGAGTCTGAATGGGTCGATCTGAAGAAAATAAGGTGTGTACCTGGACCGTTCCTGAATCTGCCTGCAATATTTCACAAGTAGTGTACTGTTTTGAACAATGTGTGAGGTAATTCAATCAAGTAGTTGATGTAGTGCTAAACAAGTCTCTAGTAGTCTTGCTCTTAATACAATAATGATACAAATTACAACCCAAAACATCCAGACAGAGCAAACTAGTCTTTAACTGTGATACACCAAACATGGAGTTTTCCTACAACAGTTGCACTATGCCTGTGTGCAGTGAATAACATGCAACACCCCACACGGGACATGAAACTTAGAAATACATAATATATTAAATTAGCAGATACATCTGGAGTTTGTGATGACAGCTTTCACACAGTTTCCCTCTCTGTATTAATCTACAGCCTCTGTGTCCCTGCTTGATGTTACAGCTCATGTAAACATGTCCAGCACTTTCATTCAGTGGTATTTGAAATGTAAGTCAAACCTTCATTGGCGAAATTGTCTACAAAGTGTCTATTATTGAGACAGACGAGGGGGGGAAGCAGGTGGTCATGAGTTTCCCATCTACACTGCGTCTTAGCGCATCTCCCCGCGCACAGGTAATTAAAGAGCACGACACTGCTGGTTAAATATCCGACAGTGTGATGATTTCTTGGTTATTGCTGACTAAAACACGACAAGCTTAACCCCTGTTAAGACCGTCGGATCATTAAGGTCGACTATTTAATTCGGCATCAATAAGATCTACCAAGCAACACTTTCTGTCATAAAATCTCGACTTTTGCAACCACTTCTGACTGCTATATCACGGCCGCCACTTGTTAGTTAGCGCGGAAGAATGACAGAAATTTGGGGATTTAGTGGAAGTCATACATGCTTCGTGTATTGAAGGTATGCCGAATTGGTGTGTTTGGAGGAAAGAAAAGATTTAAAGTAATTCCCCCTCAAGAACAAGTCGCCTGTTCGCCAGCATAAGGCAGCATTAAAATACTAGCGTTAAATGTAAACGGAGTTCGCGTGAATTTCACTTTAAAGAGTAGGCAGCCAACTTAAACCGCCTCCGGAGACTTCTCTATATTACAAAGTTACGTGAAATTATCTTTCACCTTTCTTTTACAAACAAACCTGCCGTTGGATCCTGAAACATTTCAGCCGAGAAAAGCTCCTGAAGCGTTGAAGTGACCGGTGGCCGGTGTTGAGAGAGACAAATTAATCCACAACCACCGCGCTGTCCTTATCTTCCACAGCCCCGTATCGCAGACCCCCTCACTGCCCAGCTCAGCTCCACCGTGTTGAATCACCTCCTCTCTCCATGTGATGTAGGCTGTAACTTGTGATTGGTGTGTGTGTGTGTGTGTGTGTTGGGGATTTCGTGTGGAGTCCTCCCTTAACAACAGGTGTCTGGAGTTTTAAAACATCAAGAAACTCATAATAAAACGCTTAACTTCCGGTTATGTATTTCACAATACATTTCCTGGCTAGGAATTCACAACAACGTGCTGCATGTCAGTGTGTTGCTGTAACTTTGAAAGGATTTTTACTTTTTACAAACACAGAATATTGGAAAAATTTGAAGCTGTTAAAAAATCAGAAGGCAATATGTATCCTCATATCACGCCTCAGATCCTAAAATACAGCACAATACCTGAAACATGCCAGCAGAGGAATTTCCGAGTAACACTTTTATTCTGAACTCAAACTCTCTTTACTTCCGGTAGTATTCTAATGGCTTGACCTTATTCGACCAACCTTGAAATCTGTGAAATATCTTGAATGCGCCACCGTTAGAGATAACAGACAAGATAAAAGTGCAATAACTGGCATCACGTAACCTGACTGGCATTTGGCTTCACTGTGCACAAGAAGCACACAGACAGAAGTGCACTGCACCACTGCTGCAGGGGCTTTATTGTCTGGGTTGTAAATACGTGCAGTTTATATAGAGGCCTACTTGAATAGCAAGTCTGTGTTGCAGCCCCAGTTTGCACTGCTTTCTTTGGACATGTGGACATTCTCCTGAGAAAGACACACAACTATCTGTCCGTTTGAAGAATAAAAAGCACTGGTCTGTCTTACATTAGGAGATCTGCACTTCAGCTGACTTATGATGTCATCAGGGAGTTAATACCATAACAAGTGGGCTTCAAAAGTTAAATAATACTGTAAAGAAAAACCATCAAATAGCATAAATCCAAAAGGCTTCTTGTTAACCAAGAAGCTGTTAGCTGACAGTAGAGGTGGAAATGTGCTGCTGATGGGTACCTTTTACTGTTACGGTGGATTGGATGTTCAGCAATCTGTGTCTTTAACACTTGTTTTGTCCTCATAGGATTTCCCACTGGGGCAAGTAATGGAAGAGCTTTATCCAAATGTTAACAAAAGCTGCTTCAGCTCTAAAAACCAAAACACCAGACTGGCAGGTGTCATTCTCAAACTGATCGAGAAGTCCTTCTGGTACTGTAAAGGTTTCACCTGCACTGTTTGCCAAAATATAGCCTAACTTTATCTTCAACACACAAAATACTGACTCTCCATGTTTGACTTGAGCTTTTTATTTTTGTGTATGAATATGCCTTCGACTGTATATGATAAAAAAAAACACCCCAAAAAGGATTTGGGTCTGTAACCTGTGAAGCTTTTCAAGCTGCAGTGAAAATGGATCCAGCACTGGAGGTTCAAGTAACACAGGCACATGTGTGACATCTGCTGGTGAACTTAAGGTAGTGCAGTCAAATAAGGCAGATGCTCATTATGTCATCTGGGAATGTTTGATATTTCACTATAAATGAGGCTTAGCTGTGTTTGGGATGTATGGATATATATTGTTTAAGTCGGCCTAGTGTAAATCTAAATCGCATTTTATTGTGTTTTCTAAGAAAAATAGCATTTTAGAAAGCTCTTTGTCCCACAGTATCACGATTCAGATGGTTTTCTTTTGGCCATAATGAGTTCCTTTGGTCAAGATGAGATCACAGAATGTAGTCTGTTGTTTCCGAGGTTTAGATCTCTGTATTACATGAGAAAAATAGAAAAGACTGGAAAACCTGCAGGATCTGACTGTCTGGTATCATGTCAGAATATATTCACACACTGAATCTATAAGCATCCTGTGTTTGATTATAGAGTAAATGACATGTGCTATGTACCTCCATATCGTGTACTTTCTCTGTCTTATCTTTACACATTACGGCTTTTTTTTTTACCATGTTTCATTTGACTTACTTACAACTGAAGAAAGACAACAACCAAAACGTGAAGTTGAATTACATATTATAATGAAAGAAGATGATGAAAGACAAGTTGATGATGTTGGTTATTCATGGCAGGTCATCATCAGAGGTGAAGCAGCAAAAGAAAGCGTTCACGATCGTCTTGAAGAACTGTTTAACACATCCCTCCTTCATGCTGTCAGCCTGAACAACGACTTCTGGAAATCAGAAAGAAAATTGTTGTTTTTTTAAACTATAAACACAATTTTTTTTGCTTTTTCGACATGTGACTGACCAGGTTGAACGTCTGCAGCTGTCTGCTCCTCTCCCTCCAGGCTGACGCAGACGCTCGATGGTTGTTGGGTAATAACAGTTTCTTCAGAAAGAGTCAGGGGTGTGGATTCAACGCTGCCTCCTGCTGTCTCTGGAGAGGAGCACTGCTGGCTGACCTGTGGCTCGTTCCTCTCAGGGGTCCTCATTCTTGAGCAGGTCTCCGCACTGGAAGACAGTCGAGTTTATAGTTCGCCCCAGCCACAGATGGCTGCTCACACTCCTCATCTCACAACACGCGACTTACCTGCCGTCACCGAGCTGGTTGGCACAGAAAAACGGATGCTGCAGCACCTCTGCGGGCGTGATGCGCTCTTGAGCGTCGAGCTGCAGCATCTTCTTCACCAGCTCTGTCAGCTGGCGCAGCTCTTCTCCCTCTTCGCTGTCTCTGAACATCAGCTGAGCGCCCACCTGCTCAATGTCATCCAAAGAGCTGAGCGTGAAGTATCTGGTGTCTTCACTCTGATACCCAGTGTCAGTGGCAAACTCCTCAGGGGACTACAAAGACAAGGTGCTCAAGTTAGCTCGCAGACAGACGGGCTGATGGATACTGTAGATGTGGTGGAGTGATGGTACCTTAAGTCTCCAGAGTCCCTCACTGTTTTTGTGGAAGAAGCGTGTGCTTTTTGATCCACAGTTAAGCAGGTGATCTGCTGGTTGACCCTGCGTCTCAACAATGAATTTCATCTGGACACCACACAAACAACAAGTCACACTTTAAAAAACATTGTCTCACATTTCTTTAAGTTAAGGACTCATTTTAAAGTCTGTAAACACTGACCAGGTCATATTCATGCTCGGCGGGATACAAAGGAAAGCCCAGAGCAAGCTCAGCAGCCACAAGACCCAGAGACCAGACATCAATGGCCTCTGAGACGTTCAGTCCCAATGTGACTTCTGGAGCCCTAAGAGAAGAGCAACATTACACATCAGGTGTGAAGATCTCACCTTTAACTCTATCAGTTATTATCCTTGTTAACATTTTTTCCCAGTAAAACCCCCGAGATGCTTGCCTATACCACAGAGTCTGCACACAGGACTCTGGCACAGCAGCAGCCACACCGCAGGCGACACCAAAGTCTATTAGTTTGACGTTGAGGGGCTGTTGCTGCCGGTCCACGATCATAATGTTGTCTGGCTTTATGTCAGCGTGTATAATGCCAACTGACTCCAGATGAGTTAACGCTGTGGCCAACTGAACACACACAAATACGCATTCTTGTTAGGACACAGATTTTCCATTAAGCTAATATGAGGTAAAGAGTGGGACAATGAATGCTTCTGTAATAACAAAGAGGAAGCGTCCAACCTGGTGAATCACTGTCCGGAGCTCCTTCATGGGCAGAGGCTTGTTACGTCTCTGTTCCATGAAGTCAAAGAGACTTTGGTCCAGAAGTTCAAATTCTAAACAGATACGCTCTTCATGGAAGAAAGAGCCATGCCATCTTATAATGTTGGATTTGTCTGGATCCAAAGTCTGCAGGCTCTTCAGAATTTCCAGCTGTGGGAAATATGAAACATCACTGAGCCTGAGCTGCCAACTAAAACATACACTGCATTGAAATCATGTCATATGACTAAACCCAAAATATCTTCACAAGCATAATCCAACTTGGACTACCTCTTTCTGGGCCTGATGGAAGACTGTGGGGTGTTTTTTGCATATTTTAACCGCCACCGATTTCTTGGTTTGAATGTCCTCACATTTGGCAACGTAGCCAAAGCCGCCTTCACCGAGGAAAGTCTGTATCCTGTGGCTGGACCCGAGCAGGGTGCCCGTGAATATCGGAAAGTCATCTGCAGGAGACGCAGGGAGCAGAAAGGAGGATTTAAAAACAACATAACCTTCTCCCATGAGCCTGTCAACAGTACATATTACAGAAATAACATACAACTAAGGCACACGGGGGGATCAGACTTTTCTCAATGCATGAGAGCATTTTCCTGCTTATTTCTAGTCATGTTGTGCTCTTGAACACATCTCTACATATGTCAAAGGCCCTGAGAATATGCAGTATCTGTGTAAAGGTTAATAGTCTGAGATGGTTGTGGCTCTAAAGGTGATGCAGGGCTCATCTGTGGCATAAAAAACACAGTTAAATCCACATCCCTTTGACATGGTGTCTACAAAACATAAATATGATAAGGTTCACAAAGACAGGATTTACAGCAGGCCTAAAGCATTAGATTGCATTAAATTTTACAGTTGTAACTAATAACAGTGGTGGAAGAAGTACTCAGATGTTTAACTTAAGTAAAAGTAGCAATACCATAGTGTAAAAACACTCAAGTAAAAGTCCTGCATTCAAAATCTTACTTAAGTAAAAGTATAAAAGTATCAGCATCAAAATAGACTTAAAGTACCAAAAGTAAAAGTATTCATTATGCAGAATGGCTCATTTCAGAATATTGTATATTATATTATTGTATTATAATGATGATGCATTAATGTGTAAGCATCACTAATGTTGCAGCTGGTAAAGGTGGAGCTCATTTCAACTACTTTATATACTGCCGTATAGCTTAATCCATTATAATACACCAATCTGTTGATTTATATTTTGTATTAAGAATCTGAATCTGCAAATTAACTTGTGTTGTTAAATAAATGTAGTGCAATATTTGCCTCTGAATTGTAGTGCAGTAGAAGTATAAAGTAGCAGAAAATGGAAATACTCAAGTAAAGTACCTCAGAACTGTACTTAAGTACAGTATTTTATTGCTGATGATAAACAATCACTAATAATAATTCAACTTGCCTGATGTGTCACTGGACAGCGACATCTTTCAGTTAATGGAAAGCTGATGTTGAAATGTTGAAAAGGAAATGTGTTGATAAAGTTTCTCTCTGAGATGCTTCAGTGTCTGTGAACGTGTTGGAGTGATTCTCTGCGTGAGCACCTTTTCTTCCAACTGTGACATCATGTGGTTCAGTTTGAGCCATTCTAACGTAATGTTCCGTTCTTCAGCCTGGTCACCAAGCAGTGTTTGGTAGATGAAAATCCCAAATATTATACTAATTTAAGTGTATAAAAGTCAATAAAATATGAAATAACAATTGCAGTAATGTGAACACATTCCTTTATTTAGCAGGACATATTCAGCTATGGGCTCAAGAGGGAAACAAGTTAGAACACAAGATCAGCTCTATACTGTCTGAATAGTATTTGTGCATTCATAAGTGGATATCTAGTCAGTGTTGATTCACCCCCATGAAACAGCCCCTTTCTGTTGATGGTAACTGCCATAACTTTCACAGCAACACATGAGTTTTATTTAGAAAATGTCCCACAGAGGATGAGAGTGTCCACACGGTGAATAACAATCATCACTCACACTAGAAACATCATCCTCACTCCCATAAAACTGGAGGTTACTGGAGGTGTGTAAGTTGGCAGAATGACAAGATTGTCAGTCAGTGTAAAAGTAACACCTGTATTCACAACCAAAATGTTAGTAGATTATTTATTTTCTCGTTAATGTCTATTTTTTTTTATTTTTCAGGTGATTAATGCACTTTTATTGGTCCTTTAGTTCAGCTTCTTAGCTGTTGTTATTATTTATTTTAAAGAATTGAGCTAAAAATAAAAGATAAAAACAGACATTATTACTAGTTACTATTAGTAGCTGGTACTAAACATGTTGTGACAAGTGAAATTCAAATTGTCTTTATTAAACCCTTAAAAGTAAGTAAAGCACATGCAAATAGTCGGATAATGTGTTATGAAAATGTGTACAAAAAAGGCAAAATATAAAGCGTATTGCCCCTTTCAATTACACCAAAACTCTTCTAATGGCTCATAAAAACATTAAATTAACCAGTGAAAATCAAATTATCCAGCACAACGAGTAAAAGTCATTTGTAAAATCAGAAGTATAGTAAAAAGACCAATCAGTGACCTTTGGTGTTTAAGAATAACTAGCGAGTGTTTATTTATTTTCAAGTAAAATTACAACAATTCTGGAAACAGTTGTTTTCTGGTAAGTGTCTTCATCAGAGGCCTTCATCTACTTCATTATGTCTGTCTTGGTAGAGCTGATGTATGGAGTTGATGGTTGAGATGAGAGCGTTCATAATCATGAGTATACACTGTCCTCCAGTGGTCACACTTTGTAATTGCATCCCATTCTAGTTTAAAATCTTTATTTTTAATGTTTTAACTGAAAGTTTTTACTATGCTACTGTGTCTGGCTTGATGCTCGTGGAGTGTAGTTTTAGTTACTCACTGTGACCACAAGAGGGCGGTGTATACGATTAGATACGGGAGACACCTGATTGCTCTGATGGGGAAACTTAAAAAATAACTCGATGCTTTGCTGACAAAATACAGTCAAAGATAACTCCTTGTTTTTGTTTTTGTTTTGTTCTTGTTTATATGATTCTTTTTAAGTTTCGTTTTATTTTCTATACATTATATTTTCATGTATTTATGACTTAATAATAATTAATATATTTTTAATAATTTATTATTAATAATTGTAATCAATAATTTATTTTACTAATTATTTGTGTGAGTGATATTTTATCTGAAGATTATTTTTTAATTTGTTTAATTTTTATTATACTCAGTATTTTGTAATACAAAAAAAAACAATGACACGGAATCTTGGACTTGGTTAAAAAGCCTCAATGCAGACATGATTGCATAGTAGTACTTCTGGTTAATATTTTCAAAATACAGGTACCAAACTGAAGCAACCAGAAACGAACTAACAAATTATAATAAAATGTTAATTGTTCTTTAGTCAGTGGCCACATAGAGACTACAGCTACACATTTTTCAGTAGGAATAATTTGTTAATTTATACTAGAAACAGCACTGAGAATCTTTTGTCAGTAAATGTGAATAAACAGCAAAAAGCTATAAGTACACAACATCCCACCTTCTTTCGTGGTTTTGTGAAGTTTTATTGAACCAAATCAATACTGATTATACTTATTTACTGAATATACTGTTATTATTATTATTATTATATACTATTAACTATATTCTTTAGAAGTATCAATTATGGCGTTGATAGTCATGTAAAACTATCACAACATGTTACAAATACTGTGTATTGATAATGTATCAGTAAGTCCATGGGACCGTCATCATCGTGGCTTTTATTTTGAAGCACATGCAGCGTGCTTCCTGTCCTGATCCTTCCTGGTGTGCGTGATGAGTTGAGATTGAATGGCTGCGCGCTGGTTAGCTTGACAGTGTGTTGTTTAGCTACTTCAGAGAGTCTTTCTTTAACTGTGCACTCACGAGAGAAAGTGATGTGGCGGCTGTGATGCTAACGCTAGCTTAGGTCCGTGCTGCAGTCATGTCTTCTCCTGCTGGAGGCATTCAGGGGCTTCTTCTGAAACTTCATGAATCACTCTCAGACGAAGACACCCGAGCTGCAGCTCTGAAGTGTCACGATATAGTCGGTCACTTGGGACAGGAGTGCATGCTAACACCAACCGAGAATGAGCTTGGTAAGACAAAGAAGTCCATCAAATCCTCCTCTCAATATCTCATAGGGACGCATTGACTCCGCGCCAAACTCCTTTAAACAATCTGTCAATTTAATGTTAATAATGCTTCTGTTGTTGAGGAGCGTTAAACACCGTGTAGAATAAAGTGTTATAGGGATTTTTAGAAGCTACTTATCAATTCGTCATGCATAAATGATTTCAGTAACGTACATTTTATGTAGTTTGTCTGTACTCCATCAGGGTCTTCCGCCAAAACTCACTGTGGTGGGCGGTAACGCTCAGTCAGAACACAATATAAAAACCACGTGATTGTTTGACAATAAGCCAAGCTTGCAAGAGGTTACTACCAAAACTATATTAGAAGTCTGCACTATTAAACTAGTAAAACAAAAGCAAGGATTGAATGTTGCAGTATTAAAACAGTGGATTTGCAACAGAGGGTTCAGAAGTCAGCAGGCTGTTGTTTTAACCACAGATTCCCTCCATGGCGCCTTCTCCTCAGGGGGACTCACTCTTTACATTACACCATATGCAACACATATGCCCATATTATCACATTACAAGCACAACCTATGACCCTGCTCATCTCTGTTCCTGAGCTCTGCTCTCCACATCCTGGCACCAGACATCTCCCCTCTGCTACACAGTCACTCCCTGTTAAACTAATATATGTATGTAAACAACTCTTTCAGATCCTTCTCCTGCTCTCCACCCAACTTCGATCCAACTACAATGTTCTTCCCAATATCTAGATAATAATTTTAGGTCCATATGACTCTGATCAATTCATTTTCTGTGTAGTTATGGCACATTAATAATGCACTTAGTGTTTAGTCTTGGGAGGCAGTAGCAAAGGGTCAGTATTAGAGGTTTTCAAATTGTACAAATGTATTTATATTGGTGCTCTCATTGTACAGATTTTATAGTTTGTATTGTGATGCACATGCTTTCCCTCTGACTCTATCTTTGCATCTTTATCTTGAAGCTTTACAGACATCCTTGTTGTTCTCAAAAGACTATGGGCTGCTCAGCTTCCTCAGGAAGTCCCTGGTGTCAGAGGAGGTAGATATCGAGGAACATCCAGTGAACAATAATCTAGTGAAATTTAAAGTTCTTACGTTGACAGAAACATCTGTTTACAGTTCCGGGACACCCGAGTTGATGTCTTATGTTTTTTGGAGAAGTTCTTGGACCGGGTCTCACCAAGTGTCAAAGGTTGGGAGAAGACTTACGCCATTGATATAAGAGTAAGTTCCCCATTTTTCTTTTCCTGTGGAAAAACCTGTCACACAGGGAAAATATCACAGTGATGGTAGTGACAGCAAAGGAAAGATCATTACATCTAATGATGTATCCATGTATTCAAAGTAATTCAATGTCCAACTAAAACTGAGACTGACATTAAGTAGCCTCTATGTCTACCCATTTATATCAATAATTAGAAACCTCTCAGTAAAACACAAGACAATAGAGCAGCACCACAAACTAACAAAACAAACGTTTGCATGTGTACATGTAATTCCACAAATTAATTATGTTGTTTATTCTCTCCATTTCTTCTTAATGCAGGACACATGCATGGCTGTCTATACAAAGGAAAAAGTAGCCAAATGCAGGACTCCAGTGCTGGATCTCCTTGTTAAGGTTGGTGTCTCCTGGCTTCTGATGTATTTTCTTTAACATGAGCTCAGTGTGCTAGGTGAGCAACGCGAGCTGCATTCAGACCAAACGAAGAGATCCACTGTTGCCAAAATCCTTTATTCATATGATCTTATGAGAGTCTGTTTGATATATTTGTGACTTTAAAAGAAGCTGTTTGTATATGCTGGTTATACCTTGTTCTTGTCAAATACTCTCTACAGGTTCTCCAAACTACAAAGGCTTCCAGTGTGGCTGCAGACCTTCGACTCTGTGAAATATTCAACAGATATTACAGCGAGCTTTGTCAGAAGAGCAAACTACCAGATTCTGGTGAGTCTTCCTTTGATGACTGAAACCAAGGTTTGGTTTGACGTTATTTAGGGAATGGAATATTTATTTTTTGTTACTTTTACAATAGTCCTCGGCAAAATCTATGAATTGCTGGGCGTTCTGGCAGAGGTTCACCCCAGCGAGATGGTCAACAACTCTGACAAACTCTACAAAGCCTATCTAGGAGAGCTAAAAGAACAGGTATGTTTACAAAGAGAAAGTCCTGATTTGTTGTATGGGTGGTGCCAAGTGTTTGGGCAAAATGATTATCCTGTACAGATATTGTGTTTTTTTCTGGTTCTGTGATGAACAAATACAGCCAGTTAAAAAACAAGTGTGTGTGCATTCAGTTGTGGTTTTTAATATTTTTGTTTTTAGATGACCTCTTCAACAAAGGAACCAAAACTCTTTGTTGTCGCAGGATGTTTGAGAGGAATCACTGCTCTCATGGTTAACTTCACTAAAACCATGGAAGAAGGTGGGATGTTGTTGTTGATGCTTATAGCTTTTATTGCTGTATCTGTTTATTTCACATTCACAGACAAGATATTCTCAGTTTCTAAGGCTGCGTGATTACTGTGTGTCTCTGACTTGCAGATCCAGCAACGTCCAAGGACATTTTTCAGTATGCCCTGAAGGCAATCAGTCCCCAGGTAAATGTCATTGTCTCAGATATCTAACAGTCCTTTACAGTTGGAGTACAGTACATGGCAAGGGAAGTGTGCATGTAATATGTAGGGCTGGGTATCAAACCTCAATACTTTTTTGGTACCAAGCTAATGCTAAAGCTGAAACTGTCACTGTAGATGGTAAACATAACGTCCAGATTGAAATTGACTGATATTAAAGGTATAACGAGTAGGATTTGTCGGTTGCTGTTTGTAAATACAACATTCAAAGTGTGCCCCTCCTCCCCGGCTCAAAGTGCACACGCTTCTGGTGGTGTCACGTGCTTATGATCTGGCAACTGGTCGCTACGTTTTTATAGAGTCCCGCACATCACACCCTGTGCGCTGTTATTGGCTGAGGGCTACACATCACCGCCCAAAGGTTGATGCACTTCTAGTGAGCCATAAGTGATGATTGAGAGGGATTATTTTTGTGTGAGTCTGTACATTGTTTTTTAGGAAAATCCTACTCGTTTTACCTTTAAAAAAAAAACACACTTGAAAGTTGTTAAGTACTCTGATTATGTAGCAGATGTTATGATATTGACCCTTATGTTTGTGCATACAGTGCCATGGCACGCTGAACTGTTTTGTGATCGCATTTGACGTGAAATGTGATACTCTGTATCATTACTCCTGTAACTACTTGTTTTCCATTTTTGTTGTAGATGGAAATGAGTCGCTATGCTGTCACTTTCGGTAAGGCCTGCCGTTGCCATAGCAAAAATGAAGATAAAACTCTTTGAAAACTGACATCCCTCTGACTCTGTTTCTCAAACAGCTGGGCTTAGATTATTTGCCAGACATGCATCCCAGTTCAGCAGCTGCCTCATGGACCACTACAGAGCTTTGTTTGAGGTCATGTCTAAGCTCTGTGGACACATCAATGCTGAGATGAAGAAGACAAGTTATTATGCACTTGAGGCTTTCCTCAAACAGGTAAACACCTCAAAGCTTTGCCACACAGGCCCAGGAAACATGTAGACAACCGGACTGACAGGTTAGCACCGTGAGAAAAACACTCGTTAGTGTTTGTCATGATGCCAACCGAATTTAGGAGTTAAAATATTTCCAAAATAATCCAACACCACTGCTGTACTGTACGTTTATGATCATTTCTAAGGTTGCAATGCTGGTGGCAGAGAATATTGAGGAGCACAAAAGCAAGTTGAAGTTCTTCATGCAGAAGTTCTGCGGCATCATTAAGACCATGGACTCGACACATAAGGAACTGTCCATTGCCATACGAGGATATGGATTCTTTGCAGCCGTACGTTTATTGCTTTGTTTGCTTTAATTACAGTTGTAAAAGCCAAAATTTGTTTGACAAGAAGTGCAAGTTTTCAGCTTGAGTTGTTGTAATCTACACTTCCATCGATTGCTTGTTACTAATATTCTGTATTTCCATTGCTTCACATTTGGGTTCCTGTGTAATCCACTAGATCATCTTAATTTAATCTTTGAGCTTCTGTCGTTGTTCATGTACAATCTAGATGTCTTCATACAAAATCCAAAAAATCTTTTCTATTTTCTGTAGCCATGCAAGAAAGTTTGCCCGCAGGACGTGGACTTGATGTACACAGAGCTGATTCAGCGCTGTAAGCAGATGTACCTGACTGAGTCTGATGGGGAGGACGACAGCTTCTACCAGCTGCCCTGCTTCCTGGACTCTATAGCTAGCGTCCTGATTCACCTGGACAAGGTAACAAACTCGCAGCCTGTCATAGATTTTCAACCTTACCTTTATGTGCACCATTATGTCCTACAGTAGCAAAAAAGACTAATCTCCCCCGTAATGATTGTCTCATTTGAACTCCTGCTTTGTGTCCATGGTCTCAGATTCCAGAGGTGTATACACCACTACTGGAGCATCTCCTCGTGGTGCAGATTGACAGCTTCCCTCAGTACAGCGAGAGAATGCAGAGTGCTTGTTGGAGGTCCATCCTTAAGGTGCTGGTGGCCATGGCCTCTAAAGGACCTGTTCTGTGGAGTTTTATTAGCTCCGTGGGTACGTCGATCATGAGCACATTGCACCTGGAGGCCATCATGAGATTTTGAAATGAAACACTGCCCTTTATCAGATACTGTAATAATTTAACCAGTTTACCTTTAAATGTTTTCATTGTTCAATAATTGATTTGGTACAGAAATTAGAGAAAACATTAGGCAGGGCAAATCCTCCACGTGTTCCATGCATTTGTCTCCCCATCTCCTGTGTTTACGAAGACACAACTGAATACACCAAATCAGTTGCAGTTTATTAAATATGCATGTGGTCGTGCTCAGTTGAGGATCCAGGATTAAATCTCAGACCGTAATAGTGGCAAAGGACCCCATAAATACAGTAAAAATAGAACTTGTTCTCATAATCTGATTTTAACAGCATGCTACTTTTGTATGACGGGATGCGATTGCACGTAACAGCTGCTAAAACATTCACTTTTGCTTGTCTTTCAGTGCACCAGGGCTTGATTCGTGTCTGTTCAAAACCCATCATGCATTCTGAGGTCAGATGCATATTTTTGGATGTTGTTGTTCACACTCATGTATATATTTACTCAGCTGAATGATTTATTTGCAGTTGAAATTCATTTTCCTTGAATCAGAAAGTGGTGGTTTTTTTTACTGTGCTGATAGAAGGAATATGCCTTTTGTCCATTTCTCAGGACAAAGACGGCGGTCCCTCTGAGTCTTCCCAAGTTCGTGTTGGAAAGTGGAAAGTTCCTTCTAGTCAGAACTATCTTGCTCTGTATAAAAGCCTTCTAGACTGTGACCAGCTGAAGGTACAGTAGCATCCCTTTTGAAGACAGTATTCATGCATTTTCTAAATACTATCAATAAGTCTATTTTCAGATTATTATCTATCACCTACTGTACCTCTGTAAAACTGCTTTGAATTCTTGTGGCGACAAACTCAGTTGGACAAATATAAAACACCCCTTTGTGGGTAGACAATGTTTCATCATGTACTGTAAGATCTTTCAATAAGCAGTGCATTTTATTCCATGTCCTTGTTACACTTGTGTCCTCCTGCAGGATTCAGGTTTTTTGGACGGAGCTTTTGAAAGTCAGAACGCTGCCCTCGGACCTTTGAGCCGACTTATTTACGATGAGTTGGTGAAATCGATTCTCCGCATTGTGGAAAAATTGGACTTGTCTGTGCAGAAAGTGACAACAGGAGAGGAGGTGAGGTCTCACTCTCGGGTCCCACTTCAATATAGTTCACTGACAAAAAGTAGTTGACAGGTGTCCAGGACAAATACAACATCCTGCGCACCATCTGATTGGTTAGTGTACAAAACATATTGATATTGTTTCAGTCATTATGATTATATCCCTCATTATGATTATATCCCAGACACCGTCCACTATTATTTTCACAGTGATGGTGGCATGAAACTGTCAAAGCTTTTGTATACTTGCTATACTTTGGCAGTATCAATTTAAATATAATTTAGTTGGTCTTCAAAAGCCTTTCTGTTTGTTGAAACCTAATCCTTGACACTTGCTTCCTTTTCTGTCAGACACCTGATGATGCAGCCCACGTCCTGCCCTCCTCCGACCCCACAGCTCATCTGTTGCCCAATAAGATCAAAGATTTCACTGCCTTCATCAACCTGGTTGACTTCTGCAGGTAATGGAGACAGCACACAAACACTCCCAGGTGTCAGAATATGAACAGAACTGTGTAGGATGCATCACATCTGTGACACAGTGTCCTCCTGGATCCATACTTTTGTTCTACAATCTACATTTTTGTCATCAAAATTGTATACACTGTGATTTTTGTTGTTGATTTATTCTGTACACTCGACATCTATTGCATGTCTGCCCTGGGAGAGGGATCCCTCTGTTGTTCTGTGAGGTTTCTTCCATTTTTTTTTTTAAGGGAGTTTTTCCTCATGCGATTCGAAGGTCTAAGGACAGAGGGTATTGTATGCTGTACAGATTGTAAAGCCCCTTAAATTGTGATTTGTGATATTGGGCTATATAAATAAAACTGACTTGACATAAAAAATGTTAAAGATCAAACAGTAATAATAAAATAACAAAACGCAACGCTACCATAATACAGAATCATCTCATGGGTAAGATTGGTAAACTTTTATTTTGAAGGCAAAGCCCCGCATCCGGTTTGACGTTGCCTGATTGTAGGTGACTTGACAAATAATCCTATCTCTGTTCCCTCTTTGCTTTTGTACTGTTAAGTGTTTTGAGGACTCCCGTCCAGCATTTCTGGTCTCTATCTTACCCCTAGAAAGTTGCCCCAGGGCGGGACACCACAGCCCCCCTAAAACCCCCCAATCACTGTTCCCAGCAAGCCCTCACCAAGCCGGAATTCCTGCTCTCTTATCTCATTCATCAGTTTTACCGTCACAGCTCAGGGACGGCCTCGACCAACTTTCAGTATTTTAGGAATGCTGATGCGCTGCCTTGCAGACACGCTGGCACTAAAAATAGAAATGTACAGGAACCGCAGTGTGTTGGCAGACCTTATCTACAGCTCAAAATCTGGATAATTGTTTAATGTGTGTAAATCAGTTTGGCCAATAGGCTATAGGCCTACATTCAGATTCAGATGGTTCCAGCACAACAAAATATCAGTTCTTGGTTAGAAATTTAAAGTACTATAAGAAGAATTGTGAAAACACAACAGACGTTTCCTTGCTCTTAGAATAACTTTGATTTATTTTACTTTACAAAGAGGTCTCCGCCAAAGCTCTCGGTTACTGAATCTATATTCAAATACAAACAATCTGTGAATAATCTATTCAGACAGTGGGCTAAATGTTTGACAGGGGAGGTCAGAAGTGAATTTCAGGCAACAAACAGCAACAACATTTCTGACACGAAAAGTATTTTTTTGTCCAAACATTGGATTAACACACATCCTGTATCAGGTCAGAAATGGCAATGATTAAAATGTGCAATAAAACCAACAATGGCAGTCTTAACAACATCTCTTTTGGCCTCTGGCGTCACAGTCCAGGGCCACTTGTTGACACTGCAGCTATATGCATGGCGCGATGTCATCGCTGACTCATACGAGCCGTTGACAAAGTCCCCTGGCCAGCCGAGGATGACACTAACATCGTGGCATGGCCTGTGGTGGAGATGTAGGCTGGAATGAGTGGGGAGCAATGTGTCGCTGCTGTAGGCACACACACACACATACACACACACAAACTGATAGGCATGTAGTTTAGGAATGATGGCAGGGGTGGGTCACATTTGGAGTTATTCTAGGAGTAGGTCATGACTACTTATCCCAGGGGACTGTTGAACTCTTCATTATAAAGAGGCTTTGAAGGGCACCTGGGTCTTCTTGGTATGACACCGCTGTAATGATAGGCAACATTAGGCTGTAATGAGAAAATAATGGCAGCAAGATGAGGAGGAGAAGCTTGGCATTGGATATCAGTCATGTGGCACTGAGTGCAGTGTTCTGTGTAATCGTACGGGTTTCAGCAGACCTGCCTATATGGGCCTCTGGGTGCTTTCTTGTCAGAAAAGGGCAGGTGCAAAGTTACAAAGGCAAACACTGCTCTCTAGTGGGGATACAGTATACAAACATAAAAACAATAGGGCATTTAAGAGCTTCAGCACTCACAAAATACAATCATCAAAGAAAAAACAAATGAAGAAATAAAGCACTTTTTTTGGTGAAAATCTAGATGCATCATCCATAAGTTAATATAACATCAAATAGTATCTGTGTAGAGTTCAACTAGAAAAAACTGAAATCTTACAATGGGACAAAAGTGTTGACAAAGCCTCTAAGTGATCTAACTGGATCAAATCTCGTCCCCCAATAGCGGGAACTGTAATACTGATCGCTGCATACTACAGCATTTGACGGTTGAGTTTAATACCACATTCGGTAATATTACAAGCCTGATTTTTAGAATCGTCTGATCAGAGCTGGTTACGATTTAAAAAAAAAATCAGAATCAAGATCAGTCAAACTGTCATGTGCCATGAATGTTTTGATGTGTACGGCACTTGGTGCTAAAAGTGATTCAAATTCTGATTTGCTATCATAGCTTTGGCAGATCAGGTGAAAGGTGAGGGAGGGTCTGTAAATCACAAATTTATGGACCAGCGTCATCAGGACGACTTAAGTGTTCACAGACCATCTCAGCTACTGTATATCAGTAGGTGTCCCCTCATATGTTCTATGTACTTTTACTTTGTTTTAGAGGAGGCAGAGGGAGCATCCTTCTCCTCAGAGACTGCGTTACACTGCTCAGTCGTCTGTCTTAACAGCCCAGCCAGGCTCTCCCCACACAGTGTATAAACTGCCCAGGGATAAAGTCTCAATCTCAGCAGAATTTCTCTCCTCCCTTGTAGGAAGTGAGCAGAGTAGGGAATCACAGGCAATCAGTTGTGAGGAATCAAGCCTCAGAACTAGTACGTTACTGTGTACCGTATTTAGATTGGGTGGCGAGGTGGAGGGAAGAAGGGTATACTATATTCCTGGCTGTCGGTCAAAAAAATAAAAAAGCTCCTGAAGTCTGAGCCCCCGTCGGCCAGGTAACCCAAAACCTGGAGTGGGGAGTCAGCGTGGGATATGGGGAGAGGAACAATGTGGCTCTTTGTGCGAGCCGGGCAGAGAAAACAAACCGTTTCCCCTGGAAAGAGATCATGTTCAGGCTCCATCTGAGAAGACCACACAAGGCTGATCACAGCCCTGTCTGCTGTGTAGAGCGAGGAGAGGAGGAGGAGGAGGAGCGCATCTGGGCAGCCGCACTAACTCGTGCACACTTACACACACACAAACACACACTTCAGGGCAATGTCAGACAGATCTGAGATGCTCCATATCAAGCGCTCACTGAACACAACATAACTCACAAGCCAGCAATACTCTTTGGTCCAAGACAAAATGTGTGACTGTGTTGTGTTCTTCCCCCCACGTTGACTTGTGATAATATGGCCATCTGGACTGCTTCCTGGGTTGGCACCCTGCTGCTGGTCTACAGGCAGAGCGACACTCTGGTGGGCTGACAGGCTGAGGGACTGGCTGGAGGGTGTTAGCACTGGCGTTGTCCACAAGAGGGCGTGGCACTGAATCTGGCACTGCCATACAGTGTTAAACAGGGAGTCTGTTCATTAGGTGGAGAGAGAGGGAGCAAAAAAAAGAGAAAGAAGGAGAAAGAGTAGTGAGATGTTGTAGATTCTGAGCTGATTCTGTGTAATTTCCATTTCTAACATATCTTATATCAACCCCTCCTGCTCTGGACACTCATTCCTTAATCCGCCCATTCTACATAAACACTGAGAATGAGGCTTTTAGTCATGTCAACACTCAGATAACTGTCGCACAGCGCACAATCAAACCAAGAACATCTGGCCCCTTTCTCTCTCACATACTAACACAGACTTTCATTCAAACACACGTATTAAACGTAAACAGACGCACACACACTCACATGTGAGGGCCAAACCAGGGTTCTGTACTCCCTCTGTCCCATCGCGTTTTAGTTTCAAACGCTCAGCGAATACCCATGTGGTGGGATCGGATTACACGGGGCTATAAAATATCCCAAATAAAGGCAAAGAAAACTGAGACGAAAAAACGGGCCGTTTCCTGAGGTGAAATCCTCCAGTTGGCTGCCGATTCTGTCAGATTTTTTTAAAGACTTTTAGCAGTGGAGACAATAGAACAGGACAGCAATGTTCGGCTCAGAGCACGGAGGTGGCGAGCTAAAGTCATTCGCATACGGCAGCCAGCTCCCATTACACACAACTCAGGGCCATAAATCCGTCTGCACGACACAAGCAGCATGCTGTGATTTCATATGTATTGGTTACTAAGGGGACGCATGAAACCACAACAAAAGACAAAGAGGAAAGTGGGAACTCATTTAGTGAAAGGGAATCTTTTGACATGTACACAAAACATCTGGGGTATAAGATAAAGATTCATGTTGTGCTTCCTCTATCAACAGCCATTATTTTTAAACACAATTATTAAACCTTTGGAGGGGAAAAAGGAGATAAAAGCAGGGCAGTTGAAATCTAAACCATCTCTGTAATATCAGTGGATTAATCTCAGGACATACAGTAAAATGGTAACATGATCTGGTTATGGCGAGATACCAGCGGGTGAGAGTGATGGGTGGGGTTACAACCGTTTTGACTACCAATCAGGCAAGTGAAATCAATAGGCCCTTTGATTGGTCCAAAGTAAGGAGGGATTTTCTGCTGGATTCTAACAACAACATCTGGTTGGCAGGGGACAGTGGTGGTGAGTGAAGAGAAGGAAAAGGATTGAAATGGGAGAGGAGAAGGCTAAAGTCATACATGGGAGAGAGAGACCAGCCCAAGCCAGAACAGGGTGTCATTATGACATGTGTAATCGGACCGCTCTGGTTCTGCCCCTGTGTTTTCTAGTGAAGCCCCAGAGCTCTATCAGAGCTGAGGGCTGGTTCTCATATTCACAGCGCCTTGTAGTCTGCCTGACAATCACCTCTGTCTCTACGGCGACCTCAGAAACACATCTGCACTGCCTCGCCGTTCATACTGCAAGAAGCAAGAGTTTGACTTTGGGGTCAGTCTCACTTGATCTGTCTCTCTGTCTGGGTGTCAAGTTGGGCAGACCATCCCTTAGCTTCAAGGTCACGGTTTTGATTAAGCAGGAGTCATCTGTCCTTGTCAAGACAATGAACCTACTACCTTCTCAGACATTGCAGACTGCTCAGGATAAAAGCATCAGCTAATTGGTTAAAATGTATAAAATCTCAGTCTTACATGCACCCACATATCTTGGCAGAACTGAGCCTACAAAACGGGCTGCCACGCAAACAAAGCATTGTGACTGTCAGGTTGTGGTGAAGTGATCGCCTTTCAAAGTGACTCTCACTGCCTGTGCCCTCCACCTCCTTCCCCTGTTGTAACCTTAGAGCCCAGAGGAGTGCCAGGTTACTGGGATTCTCTCTCTTTGGCGCCATGCTGTTTAGTGACCATGCGCATACTGTGAGACCTGTGATTAAGCTTGCCCCGTGTATGTGTGAATGTGTGTGTGTGTGCGCATTTTCCAATCCCTAGTCAAATGGCCTTTCAAAATAATTGCTGGTTTTTAATTTAACCAACAGAGAACATCACACGGGCGGGTTTGCCACACAGAACAATGCAATGGGTTTTAGAAAGCTGTAATTCTCTTAAATTTATCTGGCAATCTCTGTAATGCTCTGATGCAGTAAATCCCACCCATGGGATGCTTGTGGCATGTTTTACAGTATGTGGATGTATGGGTAAGATGAGGAGGTACAGTAGTTCTCTCCTGTTTTCCAATGTGCAACTCAGTGATATCAGAGAGAACAGCTAGTGAAAGCAATGCTATCTATACTTTGCCTCGCCTTGTAACAGAATCTCTCACCTCCATCCTCTACTTATTCTGATCACGGATTCGTAGGCATCGCCTCTTCAGAGCTGGCTCCATGTCTCCAGCACTGGGCATATTAGCAGGGCTCCGCAGGCTACCCTTGTCCCTGAGTTTGGGCAAGAGCAGCGGGGTGGTGGTCCCACCTGTCTTTGGCGCTGTGGGAAGGGCGTAGGCATGGTCCTCATCAGGAACATGTGGGTCCTCTCCTACCTCCCCGACTACTCCTACGGGCTCTTCGGACCGACTGACTGGGCCCTCAACCCGCACTGGGCCAACAACAGAGCACTTATTCTCTTTGATGGCCTCCAGCTCACTGAGTGCAGGGTCAGGGGGTGGTGCTGGTACTCTCTGGGGTAGGGAGGAGTCTGGACTGGTGGGTGTGGATGAGGAGGACATCCCATTTGGACTGTGGTCCTGAGATGTTAGGGCAGAGGACGTGGCATCATATGGATGGCTGCTCCCTGTGGGGCTGGGTGGGGTGTGTGAAGGTGGAGTGAGGGAGTCCTGGTGGTGGTAGACAGTGTCATGTGAAGGGGACTGTGATAGAGTAGGGGTGGGTCTGATGATGTCGTGGAGCCCTGATCTGGTACCCTGCCCTGTTCCTGACTCCCCCAGCCCTGATGGGTCCACCACTCCATTGGCACTGGGCCCCAGCTTCACTTGGGTCCTCTGAAGAACCCTTTGGATGACTTGTCGCTCCGACTGCTGCTGCTTATAGTCTGTCAGCCCCTCCGACTCTGGGGCTGAGCAGGGGGATTCATTGTACTGTGCTCTGGGGGAGGATGCTCCACTGTGGGGTGTGGATGTCGGGGATGGGAATGACCTCTCTGATTTAACCCAATCTGTGTCCCTTGTGTTGGGGTCACTGGGTGAGGGGAGACCTTGAGTAAAGGTTTCACCCAATTTGTTGGCTACCAATCTGCTGTCCCCTTCAGGGTTCCCTGGAGATGGTGGCCTGGTAGCCCTGGATCTACCCCTGTCTGCCCCCTCTGGCACAGGCTGGATAACACCACTGTGACTTGGAGTTTCTAGGGTTGCCTTAGAAGGGACTGGAATGGGGATAGGAATGGGTATGGGGACAGGTAGGGGAACAATGATGGGATAAGGCACCAGGACAGTAGGCTGGGGCAGAAGAGGGCTAAAGGAAGGAATACCAAAGTTCATTATGGGAGGCATTGGGACAGGACCTCTTGGCATCATGTTCAGAGGAGGGGAGTGCAAGCCAGGGAAGTAGGCACCTGGGAAGGGATGCATCAGTCCAGGGGGATTCATGGAAGAGGAGGTTGGGGGCTGCAGGTGAGGAGAGTGAGGAGGTCTGTGGATAGGGCTGGAAGGGGGGCCTGGGTGTCTGGGGGGGTTGGCAAGGGGGCTTTTAAGGCCCTGAGCATGAAGAGGAGGTCTGATGAAGGGCATGTGGATTTGAGGTAACGGCTGATGTTCTAGAGGGGGACGAGGAGGTGGAGGATGAAGGGGAGCAGGGTGGTGTGACACCTCCACAGTAGAGGGATGTGGAGGAGGCTGGATGGGCCTCTCCAGTGTCCTCAGCCCAGGGACAGGGACCTTGGAATTAGAAGAGGATGCCTCTGAAGGGGAGATAGAGGTGGATTCTGCTGATCCATGGATTGGCGTAGGCCCTTTAGGGGAAAGGTTTCTATGACGAGCGTCTCCTGCACTGCTGCTGCTGTTCCAAGACTCAGGCGTGAGTAGCTTTTGCCCGCCCACATTGCTGTCCGACCTCCCCTCCTGGCTGGTTCTGCTCGGGCTGGAGCTGGTGAGAGCTGCACGGGCCTCTCGGTAGAAAACATCCATCTTGTACTGATTCAGACACTTAGTGCTGCAGAACTGGAGCCGTTCCTCGCCAGATCCGAAGTCCAGGTACTCTTTAGTGTGACGGACATGCTTGCACCAATCACATACCTGTGGCACAGGAGAGAGAGACTGTGGGGGGTCATTGAAGTGATGGAGCTGAAAACTTTAAGACCTATATATAAATATACACTAATGGGAGATATGCTGACTTCATCCCAACCTCTTATGGTGAGAAGAAGCTACATGTGTATAAAGCTGTTTTAATCTTGTAATTTTATACTTTACATTGGAAAACAAAAGATACACTGATAGTGTCCTCTTACTCTGACATTGCTGTTTATCTTCAACACCAGTCTGGGCGAGTCCTCTGAATGGGGGTGCTGAGGGGATCTCTCACCATGGAGGTCTTCATCTCTGGCCTGACAGGGGAAAATCACAGTGTGACACACATGACATAAACCACTGTGAAGCAGTTTGTCAGACCTGAGTTCACCCTACTTTTGATGGATTCATTATCTAATTTAATGATGATGTAGCTGCAGTTGCTTTAGATCAAAATGCCGTACTGGAATCATTCTGTGGTCATGAAACCAAGTTTGAGTTTCTTACATAACAGGTGCAAAAGATAGCTTCAAATGAATTGCCTTGTCATCAAGGTTAGAAGCAGTTTGAATTTCATACATGGCATCAAACCCTAAAGGTCAGCGTAACAAAGGGAAATCACTGTGTTGTGAAACAGATACGATTCCACAACTGTGTAGGGAGATAATGCAGGTGATGTATTGTCATATCATTATTGGCCTTGCCAGTATTAATATAGGAAATTCCTCTTGATTCATGTAAGCTGATCTGCTGTGGATCTGAGTGCTCCCCCATCTCTGTGACCCATTGAGTCGTGTTGAGTTACGAAACATGAGGCAGCTGAAGGTAAGGTATGCACTGAAAGTGGACACCTCGCCCCAGGCCTCCTGGCTTTCCTCTCAGACAAGCAGCGACAAGCCAACGGCAATGCTTTCCTCCCCGCCTCCGAAAAACTAGAGGGCTTGTTGCGCGAGTCTGTTCAGCCCTCCTTTTTGTCTCCGTTGTCGTGTGAATAAACCTACCACAGTATAAACAACAGTGAGGGTGAAAGGCGATACAGCTGCTTGTCACACCGCACCTCTAAAGAGGGTATATCCATGTCGTAATGGAAGGTGAAAAATCATGGCAATGTGCATCAGAGCGGTTCCTCATAGTTGCAGCTTTCCTGTCCTCCAGACCTAAGCCACTTAATGGCCGGCCCCTCCTACATTAACGCGAAACTGATACTAAGTGTCCTCTACAAACTTTGACCTCCCTCCCACCATTCCTATACCGGCTCCTCCATAATAACTAGAAAGAGTGTTCTCAGAGATCCCCCCTTTTTAAATTCCTGTAAATTAATCCATCAGTTATGACCTCACAAGATCAGGAGGATCTGTTTCTGAAGGTCTGTTTACCTGCCAGAAACCACTTGATGCCTGGATCTCCTGTGTATGCAGAGCGACACAGCTGGCACAAACTCTGCCCATATACAGTACCTGTATGTGTGTATCTACTGAACTTAACACATTCAAAAATATAAAAACATATCTACACATCATTCATCACCATATAGATATCAGGATTTCCAACATCTCACCAACAAGGGACAAACCACAACTAAATGTTTATAGCCCCCCACAGTGATGCTGATACTGTATGTGTTATATGCACCTTTCCTTTACTAACCTTATTGCGTTTGAAGTAGGCCCGTCTGCAGGCAGCAAAACACTTCTCGCTGCAGAAGCTCTTGAGCTCTGAACCCATACATAGAGAGTAGCGTTTGACCCCTTCCTTCTGGCACCAAACACACACGATCTGCACATTCTGTACATCTTCCACTGTGGGCGAAAAGCAGAAAAGGTTTGAGAGCGATTAAGGAGTGCAATTTGCAAAGGTATTACTACCCAGAGGTGTGTGTGGCTGTTGGGTTTAGAGGATCTTTTAAGGGTGAGACTGGTGTTGACAATAGAGGATTTCAACAGTTGTATTAGAAGTCCTTACATCGCAATATCTGTGAACAGCTAAAGCTAAGTGCTTTTCAGTGGATTAACTGTGTAACTATTTAATCTCACCAACACTCAAGAGACATGAGTGAGCTTTGCTCTTTTGGACCAGGAACTGATCCTTCAGCCGATTATCTGATCAAGTATATGTTTGAATAGTGTCAGTATGTTAGTGAATAATAGGATCTTGACCCACAGCTGGAGGGGCTCCAAAACGTCCAGTGGGATATTTCCTACTATAAATTAATTAAAGAAGTCTTGGGGCAATAGTCTTTCAAGGAGCCCAGAGATCCTGCTGCACTCCTTTTACTTCTTATTATCTACACCACTGCTTTGTGTACTTACACTGCAGTCTGTCAGTATATGGACCCTGACACATTTTGAATTGTTTTGACTCTAGCACACTGAAATGAAGCAATGACTGAGCTTCAAGAGTTGACTTTCATCTTAAGTTTGAAGGTTTTTACACTGATTATGAATGTACAGTGTAAGAACTACAGCTCTTTCTGTACTATATATACAGTATATGTACAGTATAACATTTTTTTAAGTGCAGCAGGACAATGACAGGTTTACGATTCCTACACTGTTTACCCTCATAACACTCTCAAATTAAAGTGGAAAGTCAGCACATTACTATTTTAATCATTGTTTAATTTTTAGACCCAACATGCAATCAAGGCAAGACTATAGAGCATCAACATCAATTTACTCAGACTAACTGAGCTCACTCTTCTTGAGCTGCAACTGGCAATATCTTGCAGTGTGACAGTGTGACTATCTCAGAGTATTGTTGAGTAATAATAAATCAACTTAAAAAATCTTTTTCTAGCCTTTTTATATACAGTATTTTGCTATTACTGAATATAATAATACTATATTTAACAGTAGGATGGTGCCAGGTAATTGGATGCAAGAGACATAACATTATTGCAAATCCTTGTAACAGTTTACAGGGCTTCTATGAATTGCTGAACCTCATATTAGCCCCATCCACACTGCTGAACCTGCACTCTGACTTTTCACATATAAACACAATACGAGTCATGGATTATGTGAGCATGTGTGAATCTGGGGGCAGCAATGTGTGTAGTCCCACGGCCCACTACCTGCTGATGGCTTTATAAGGGGGACAATGACAGGGGCACTCTTGTGCTCTTTCGGGGTGGTCAGGGATGAGCTTGTCGAGGAAGAGGAGGGTGAAGAGGAAGGGACGCTGGAGGACTCTCTCTCTCCACTCTTCATGGCGAGGACCGAGTGACCGACTTTGGTGTCCAATTTTGGCAATGAGTTTTCTGAAAGACACAAACATAATATAATGCTGATGACTCAAGTAATACAATAGCATAATTCCACAGTATGGCTGACATGATACTGTAATAACTTCCGCAGCACCCGTAACAATGCCCTACACTGATTTTTAGTACAAACGTGCTGAGAAACAATAGATGCTTCTGAATGAATGAAACTTGAGAAGTTGCAACTGCAGGAGGGTTTGTCTAGCAAATATGAACAGTGACTCAATGTCTGCGCTGAAACCTGCAGAACCTGTTACTGTAAATTCAAGAAGACTCTGTTCTAGCAGTGAACTGTCGACACCTGCCCTCACCTTTGAGCACAGACACATGCTGACGCCTTTCTCTGTAGTTTCTGATCTCGTTGGCCTCCGAGTCTCTGAGGTCCACCTTGTCGTAGCCGTACCATCCCAGCAGCTCGTTCATGGTGCTTTCTGCAAACGTCTGCATGAGAAAAAGAGGAAAAGAAATCACTGATTAACCTTCTATGTAAAGGGATAGGGTGACTGAGCCATAGCCTGCCTGCAAATGGGAAATTGTGACCGTGCATCTTAGGGTTGTTAGTGGAACTTTTTATCCTATGTTAAACATAATCAGACCTTCCCACTCTGAATCAATGCGAGGGATTCTTTCTCAGCCCCAGCCCAGTTGGAGAAATGAATACGGGCACAGTGGAGTACAGTATGACGCTTTTTCCATGATGTATTCAAGTTGTTTACTCTTGCTAAATCTGAGACGGAAAGGTTTAAAACCTAACACCAGTGTGAAATCTATGAATCATCCTTTGTTTATCTCTTTTAATTGGAAAAAAGAGGGAGAAAAGAAAACTGTTCTCCACAGATGGGATGTGTGGTCCCTTTTTTTTTATTACGACCAGATGAAAAAAAAATAAAAAGAAAACACAAAGGTCTCTCTCTTCATCCACCCACCTCTCTCTGTGGCTTTGGGAGAACCGGATTGGAGGAGAAACCTGATCCGGAACGGGCAGAAATCAGAGCGGGACACCCTACACCACAGCGAGGTCCCACGGTTCTCGGAAATGCCCCACTCCTCTCCCTTCTTCTCTCTCCAGTGTCCACCACTCTCTCTCTCTTTCCCCAGCTTTCCCTGTCCCTCCCCTTGTCTCTCTTCCTCTCCTCGGCCGCCCCCACACCTCCCATCTTCATCATCCTCCCCTCCACCCCAGCACCTTCCAGCCCTGACACCCGACACAGCGCTGCCTCTCAGGTTTCACCCTTTTCCAGCACAGCCAGCCTGCTGTGGTGGTGTTGTAGTGCTGTAGTACTGACTGCACATTCTTTCCCCTGCTTTCCTCACTCCGACCTCTGCTCTGCACTAGGGCCTCAAAGAAATGGATCTCTCCCTCACTCGCTCACTTTCTGCTGTGTGTGTCTGTGTGTGTGTCTGGGAGAGTGTGTGGGTGAGTGCAAGCAGTGGTATCATATCCAGCTAAATATGCCTAACGATGATTAAAGTTAAGTATCCGGTGTCCGGTGCTGCGCTCGGGGCTGACGTGGAGGGAGTAGGTCCGAATGTGGTGTTGAAACAGATGTATTACAGAGACAACACAGGACTGGACCTCAGCTGAGCTAGAAATCCTGTCTGTCTTTGCCTTCCTGTCTGTCTTTTTATTTTCTCAATGTCTTTCCTTCATTCATTTGACTCACTTTAAAGGTGCACATCTCTCAGATTTTACTCTCGTTTCACATCACGTCTAATATGGACATTGTGGTGTTCTGCAGGAGGGCTTCACTGACGGCAACTCTCCTATAAGCACACAGCTCAGCGTCATTTAGTCGTTCTGATTTCTTGTTAACGAAAGACGGCAATTTTTTCTTTTTTCACCCACTCCTACACTTCCCACAATGTTGTTTTTGTTTCTTTTTGGCAGTTCAGACAAACATCTGCTTTGTGAGAGTGACAAGCCATATCCCAAACCACAGAGAGAGTTGCAGCCAAAGGCAACAAACCGGGGCCGACCCTGAGATTCAGCCCAGGCAGGCTCACATCAAGCGGGGATATCGTTTCACATGTTTTGATTAAAATTAGTTAAGTTGTAACACTACACCTCCCCTGGATATCAAGCGCTACAATCCAAACCACTTACACAAAAAGACCACATTTCCTCTCTCACGAAAGGCCAGAATCCCCCCCTTCTCCCCATCTCCAAAAAAAAACGCTTGTCTTTTTAGATTTCTGAGCTCCTGCTTGAAGGAGCTTCGGATATCCCTTACCACCACAGTTAACACTCTCAAACAGCCAGTGTCCAAACCCAAACAAAGCAGACAATCCATGGATTAGTTTCCATGCAGTAATAGGCTCATAATGGAGGGAGGGAATCATGTCTGTTACTGTGATTGAACTTATGATTGCCTTAAACCAAGCAACAGAGGAGAGATTCTTAAAGAGCATGCCTTGGTGAACATTATCTTTGAATAGCAACTTGTGATATTTGCATCCTTTAAAATTGTGCATATTGCTTTAGTGTTTTTTTCTCCCCCAGTGTAAGGCTGAGGCAGGCTATTTAAAGGACATAAATACCCTCTCTCTCTCTCTTTTGGAAGGCATGAGGGCAAGTCTCTGTGGTGCAGCAAGTGTGCGCACCGCAAGAGCGCGGAAGAAGTGACGCACATCTGGATCTCCGCTGGACATTAGCGTCCGGCCACAGCTGGCCTGACATGGCGTCACTACAAGGCGAAGGCCAGCCTACTCTTCTTCACTGCGAGCCTCTATAATTAAAACGTCCTGTGTGTCTCTGTGTGTGACATTTTGAGTTTAGATTTATAAAAAATGTTTACTATGATTGGCTTACTGTCCTCTTAGGGGTGCAAGCTTTAAAGGTCCCAGTGTTTTTTTCTAAATCTGCTTTTTTTTTAAAAGTGTGTTCTTTAAGTATCTTGCTTAAATAAAAGACACAAGGAGAGCATTCATTAAAAACAAACACTGTATGTGTCGGATTATTCCCAGCATTGATTTGTGCGCAGTTGACTCTCCCGCTGCCCCGAGCAGGAAGACGGTGTGCGCGTACACAAGTTATCGCTCGGTTCAATACCACGTCTCACTGGATAAAAAGTAATGAAGCAGTGGCACACACGCTCACTCTCACCTTCATCTCCTGGTTGATCTCCCTCTTTACGGGGTGCGCAGGTTTCCTGCTGCGTTTATTTTCCGGTGGTCTCCCTTTCTCCATCTCTGGCATAGTCCTGGTCTGGCTGGATCCGATCCGGATCAGTGTTGAGTGTCAGCTGGAGGGGTTTTTAGCGGAGTAGCTTAGAGTGAAAGCTGTCACTCCCGGTGACAGCGGCTGTCATTCCCGGACGTCTGTGTCCCTCATCTGGGGCTTCACACCATTCGAGTCCACTGAACATGCGTGCGCTCCGGGCTGGAGGCTCCGCCGCCGAACAATCCCCACTCTCTCTTCTCCAACAAGGTCAAGCACCTGCCGGCAACAAAGATACGGCTTCCGTTTGGGACTTTCAGAGTAAATTCTTCATGACACCCTAAAGTTTGTATGATGCAAATTAAGGACAGCCAAGGTTAATAATCACCAACTGATTTATGGAACTTTGATGTTGATGAAAACGCTTTAAAGATTTGAAGGATTTATGGTCAACATGCATCACAATTTAGGTCAAAACTTTAGAAACAAAAACTTTGCTGATGTGAGACATTTTTCATGTCAAATAATTTATTTATTATAACAAATTTATTAATTTATTAACAGAATTGTCTGTTGCCACAAACTAGAGTACAACTAGCCACTAAAAGGTCTCTGATCAAAACTTAATTGAATTTACTCGTTTTTTTATTTTATTTGAATGAACTTTAAGACTCATGAGCTCTGTTAACCACTTACTAAAGAATAAATGCTGCACCATCTCTTGAGAGAAACAAAGTTCTACTGCAGAAAATTGCCTAAAACTAAGTTAATATTGTAATATACTGAATATAATTGTAATATACTGTAATATGAGGAAATACTGCACATCTTCGAAATAAAAGCGGGTACGTTTAGCTCCATTCTTTGCGTATAAATAAAGTCTGCTCCTCTGCAATGTCCTTTTGACACACACATTTTCCGCTTTTATTATGAAAGCAAAGTCGCCGTGCTTCCTGTCTAATCCGTGCTCTTTATGTGTACCTTGACGCTGCCCTCCCCGGGATGGGGAAGGGAGGGCCCTCTGAGTTAATGTAACCCAACACCTGGCGCCCACCCCTCCCAAATCTCAACAGATACATTTCATAAGGAATGCAAAGACTGTGTTTTATCTGAGGGGACACAGTACAAACACTGTACAAATACTCTTGTCTTAAAATAAAGAGATGAAAAGAGCGCGGTGAGTTAAATGATACCATGGCAGAATGTATGGGGCTTTCTCAAATGGCATCTGTTTGATCACTGCCTGTGTGTGTGACATTGTGTGTGCACAAAAAACACCTGAAATGTCTACATTTGGCCCCTGGGCCAGCCTTGCCTTAGGAAAAGTACCACATGCCTGAGGGCAGGATTTACATTAACAGCTTTGAACATAAACATTTGTCCCATGGTTATTCTTGATGGTAAAGGCCAGATGATTTCTTACAGTATCATGTTTCCACGCGAGTGATGAAAAGATGGAGATCATCAAGTTGCATTCAGCAACACAAACAAACATCAGCGTTCAGACAAGTTGGACAACTTTAATTATTTTACTTTTTATTCTAAACGTCCCCATTTTAACTAACATCAGGTTGATACTGCGACTTACTGTGATGAATTTAGGTCATAAAGTTGGTCATGTCATTACCAAATATGTAGGCAAACTGGGCTTAGATGGCTCTACTGCATCCTTAAATGTCTCACTCTTGCAGAACTTTCACTTGGTCACTAAACCCCACGCAGAGAGACAGACAGGTAGACAGACAGACGGGACTGGAGGGCTGTTTCAGAGCCTCTCTCCTCCCTGTCTCCAGCCGTCCTCGGTCTGCTCTGGTTGGAGGAATCCAGGGACCACGCTCGTGTAAACAGAAACCCGATCCAGTGCGCAGGGCTTGGGTTTCGCCCCCTCGTACACCCGCTGATGATACCCGATCCGGCCCGGCTTTGGGAACAGGGCTTATCTGATGCCTCACAAAAGGCCCCTCTCTCCGGCTCTCCATAACAGCGCACATCTGGTGCCTCTGCAGGGAGCGCTGTCCCTTTAGGTTCCTCGGTGGGGGGGGTGGGGGGGATAAGACCGTCTCACTATTCCCTCAGAAATCCACTTACACAAACGATACACAGTATTTATGGGTCTAAAGTTACAATCCCCAACATCTGGACTGAATCATAAAAAAATGGTCACTTTGTGTATCATTACTCGCATTATTGTCCGTGGATACATGGTTACAGTGAACATACCCCGTCAATTTAGAAGATGATTGAAAATGTTGTAGTCTGGTCTTCAGGATTATCAGAGGGATACACAGTGTGATCCCCTGTGGCCTACAGTAATATGTTTTCACCATTAGGGGGCGATGTCTACCCATTGGTTTTGAATAGTTGCGCCAGTGAATATATAGCCCGGTGTTTTCCCTTCATCAAATTACATGTAAATACAGTCATGATGAGAGCATCTGTGTTTCTGGCCCAGTGACCAAATAAATTGACCTGTAGCATATAAAACTATTTTAATTGCAATTTGCATTTACATTTGACCAACACCTTTGACATTACCCTCAACAGTTAGCCTATTTTTTAAAATGACTGTTTTTTATGTTTGCATACACAAACAGAAAACGAGCACGTGACGCATACAATACCAAAACTACATCATATAATCAAAGCAAAATAAACCCTCATTATTTTTTTTTCCAAGCTGCAAATTAAGGTGAACCAAAGTTAATGATTAACAACTTATTGAAGGAAAGTTCATGTTGAGATGGTGCATTATACAACAAAATGTAGGTCTCCAATCAAAGCTTAAAGAAAACTTTGTTGAAAGGCGTGGCCCAATGTTCATGTTGTGTTTTAATCTAAACAAAATCCTTTGATCAGTGACCCATACCCATATAAACATATACAATACATGAACTTCATCATATAATCAAATCAATAATTTTGTGTTGCTGCTGTTTATTTATAATACATTAAAATCCACAGACTTATTTGCATGTTTATTTTTGTTTTTTATTCTATGTTTTATCCTCTCAGCCTTCAGGGCAAAGTAAAAAGGGTGCTTGCAGAACATTACGCTACTCATCTTCAGCAGTAGCAAATTATATCTATATATAGATGGTTCTGAACGTCCTGTCTTGATATTACATCAAACAACTAAGTTTACACAGGCTTTTTTCAACTGACCCAGACCTGGAGCTGTTGCAGCAGCTGTTGGTACGTTCAAACGTAGCCTAGTTTTAGTGCAAGTGTTTACCAAATTAAGTTTTAGCATGAGTAAATTAAAACGGGCTGCACCACACAAACTACTTCTTATGTAGAGAAAGGTTTTTACTAAATATTTACACCCACTAGATGAGAACTGTTGTGTAGCTAACTGAACCAACTGACAAAACTAACATTAACATTAGTTTGCTAATATATGACTCATTTTGGGTGACGAGTGACTAAAAGAGGTAGTTAATATGGAATATGGTCAACATATCTGACCTGAATGTTGATAAATGCTGTTTAATAGTAATGTAAATCTTGAAGATTGTAAATTACATTTCACAAAAATAATACAACATACCTCTACTCACGAAACTTCACGCCAATAACATTTGACTTAATGAGTAAATAACATCAGTTAGGTCAGCAGAAATCGGACATTTCCCACTCATTCTCATTCTGAACTGTATAAATACTAAAGTTAGTTACTTACTCTGAAACACACGTATTTCTCCACGTCTGCAGACATAAATGCAACAAAGCAACACCTAACGCTACACTTACAAAGTTATATCCTGTGTGCCTCTAAAACTAAGTTTTGAAAGTTATGCTAGCTTGTGATGCTACAGTGACTTCCTGTTTACATAGTTGATTGCTCTTGATTGGACAGCGCTTTAGACATCTCCTAGCAACCGGTTTGTCTTTGCCAGCTAAGATATTTATCAAATTTTAATGGCGCAGCCCGATTTAGTAAATCACTAGTTTAAAACTAACTAGTAGTTATTAAGAATTAAAAAGGAATTTATGTTCAAATATATATGGATTTCTGAATAGCTGGTGCAACCCATTCATGAACACTAGGTGTCGCTGCTGCCACACTTATAGCCTGACGTGAGAGCATGTTCAACAGGTTGTATTAACTTTGCAGCTTCGATTTTCCATCTTTCATTCAATTTTATGTCACTTTCTTGCCCATACAAGTCGAATTAAAGTAACAGACTCTGAGTTTTGTCAGCTGAAACAGGTATTGACACCTCAATAGTCATAAACCCAATTATAGCCTGAACCAATTCAGCCCACGAATCATTATCACCATGGCAACATAACGGCGGGAGCAGTGTGCAGGAGTATATGGATGGTAACCAGTTCGGCTTCCTGGCTCACTATGTTGCTGAAAGTGGATTCTTCTCGAGGAGGAGTCGTGCCGTTGAGCAAGGCATTTAAATGTATGGTAGGAAAGTGGAAAATGTAGGACTGGGATGGAGCATGCGCGCTCAGCTGACATCCTAAATGTTTTAATAGCCAATTACTGCATCCACTTTTTCTAAAGTGTGCCAATGTTTCAGTAATTGCGTCCTTGTGGTCAAACCACCTTCCATTATTATATCACATTTCTGTATCCTATAACTCCTTTTTCCACCATGTCCGGGACTCTGTCAGGACCCTATAGGCTACGTCACAGACCTGCTGGTATAAAAAGCTCCGTCTGATGCAGCGTCCACATTAGAGAGAAGCAGCGTCTGTGGGCAGCCTCCTCCATCTGGCCAAATTACCGCAAAAATAAATAAATAAATAAAAAATGTCCAAAATGACGATCGTTCAGCTTGGAGTGCTCGTGTTCGCCATATGTTTATCAACACAGGTAAGATATATTTGTTTTTATCTGTAAAATTCTCTTCTTTAGGTTGTGTTTATTGAATTTATTGTGTACAAGCTGGGGGAATTATCTTTATTTATTACAGATGGAAATGAACTGTGCGGTGAGGGGTGATTTGACTTTAATGATGTTTCTAGACAGACGCAAATGATCGGGTGGTGTGATGGTCCGGATTAGAGCAGGCTAGACTTGAAGCCCTCTTGGGAAATTAACGTGATCCTGAATTCAGTGAACTCAGTCGATTTCAGAATTGCTGTGTGTCTTTAATTAAACTTCACTCTCAGTCATAATGCGTTTTTCTTCTCACATTTATCTTTACCACTTGATGAGCTTTCACTCCAGCGAATTAATGATTCAGGTGCAGTGTATTGTCTACCCGTGCAAAGCTGGGGAGAGAATCTAAAGTTTCTTCTCGGTGCGGTGTGCCAAACGAAACCTGACACGCACGCGCAGAAACTTAGGTCTCTTTTATCTTTTTCTGCTGACCAACCAGTCATCCTATTGTTGTTAGAAAGCATATATCACAGGCTGGATGAGTAGTCAGACATAACAGTGTGGTAATCATGTAAAATTTAGTTGATATTTTTAATTGCTTTCCAGTGTTTTGGGATAGTTTTTGCCATTGTTCTTGATCTCAGAATGCTTCACTAAGTTTTAGTCCAGCTAATCCCTTGCTGTGAAACGTGATCAGCTCATTCACAGCACATTTAAAGCAGCTGGTATTTATCATCAGTGTATTTCCTCATATGACGTCTTCAGCACTGGCAAAAAAAACGAGCACAAGCTTTGTTACAGAATAGTTTGACAAGTTTTGAACCTTCCTCATCCCTCCATCCTCCTCCTCTTCCTCCTCCAACAGGTGGTCTCCCAGAACAGCACAGACCCCACAGCGGGGGGAAACTCCACCACCAACCCCAACACCACCACCATGGCCACAGACACCTTCAGCAGTTCGGCCAACTCCACCTCCCCCACCGGAGCAGGCGTCTCGCTGCACGCAGGCACCGTCTCCTTCCTGATTCCCGTCATCATGGCAGCCTCTTTCCTGCAGCGCTACTGTTGAAGCCCGGACCCCACGGCCCCCTCTTCTCTGCCTCAACACTTCCTCCTCGCCTCCCATCCAACCACCCCACCCAGTCCAGCCTCACTCCTCTCCCCTTCACTGCACAGAGACCACAAGACTAACATGGATGGATGGACTCCACAACCTTCTTTGTCCTCCTTAAGTAATGATAAAAATGTGTAATTCAAGGCATTTCTTTCAATAAAAGGGGGGTTTAACCTTCAGCTGGAGATCACCACCAAGACCCCCTCAGCCCCTTGCATGGAATCAAAAGGAATGGCGGTGCACCCAGCTTCCCTTTTGGCTTGCGTTTCCATAGTCACGCCATCACATTTTGGAGATGCTCAGGGCTGCGGTTGTCATGTCACATGTCTTGATTGAAATGCGGACCACTTGAGTGTACAGAGGTTCTTTTTGTGGCTTCAAATCCACCTGGCAATCAATATCAGAATGGTTTTTTGTCTGTTAAGTGAATTTTGGCACATACAAATAGGAGATTTAAAAAAAAAAAAAGAAGCCAGATTTTCACATTTTCAGTTGGGTTTTTTCATAATTTGGCTCTTCGGTCTTTTTATTAGAAATGTGAAAGAGATGTATGTAGCAGATCAGTTGCCGCAGGACTTGTGTCAGTTTTGCCTTGTGATTTTTAAAGAGTTGTGGTCTTTTACAATGAGGGTTTGATTGACACCTTTCCCCCCTTCATCCATGGGTTAGACCCAGGAAATGACTGTATGTATAACCATATGGGAAGGGTTGATGTTAGATTTATATTTCCCCCTTATAGTTTATATTTTGTATAAATGGAAATGTACTGTTTATTAGTTTGGGTATAAGATAATGGAAGAAATGACAATGTACAATAAATTATGAAAAAATGACAACTGTAATTGTTTCTTTGATTGGCGTTTTGTCTATCTTGTGCTAAAAATATTTATCTTTGAAACCAGTACTTAACCTAATACTTTACTAATGCTATTTAATCTTTGATAATCTTGTTCTTCTGTCCACTACATTTGCATGGATCCTGATGTAGTTGGTTTAAAGGGTGTGGTGATGTTGTATTCATCATCAGTGAGCTGCCTGGCAGTCTAGACAGGCAACTGCTGAGCTGCAGACCAGAGATGGACTCAGCATTCCCTGATGCCCCCGCTGATCTCCTCTGGATTAGTGCCAGAGCAGTGCTGACTGGATATGAAACAGTACCAGCCTCTGTGGTATTCTAGTGATGCACAAAGTCTAAACAAGCATGCGTACAACTTTCAGATCGTTGTGATTCTTTGTTTTGACTCTACAAGGAGAAGAGAAGCCGCGTAAAAGCTGTTGGCATGCAGGAACCTGCTATTTCAGTCAGGAGTTTGAATGCCATAAATCATATCTTTCACATGCTGGAAGAATAAGGATGAGTTTAAAGAGCGCCTGAGGGAATGTCATATTTGATTAGGCTTTCAAACAAGTTTGGCTTTTAGCTGTTACTCGACATTGTCTAGTCCTGTCTATGTCCCAGTGCTTCATTCTCCAACAGCTGCAGAGCGAGGAAACATGTCTGTATAGGCACACACTAAAATCAATTAAATTTAATATGGATTTCAAATGAAATGATGTGTTTGAGATATACATAATGGGAGTTTACCTTACAAGGGAATGTGCACTAGTGGGGAAAAGTTTCATGTAGTAATAATACAATAAATGTAGAATAATACAGAGGAGTGAATTTTTGAGCAGTGCAGTTTATGTAATTGAATTTGTAGCATTTTGGAACAAATCTCTTCTAATTTAAACCTTCATGGTGCATTTATCTGCTTTCTTTTTGTCGTTATTTTAAACATTACTTTGTGGGTTTTTTTACCGCTGATCTGGCAAGCAGTCAAGAAAAAGTGTTAAAACAGATTAACAGGAGCAAAACTACCATAAACGTTACTATATGTGTGTTTTGGGTGATCACTGTGATGGCAGAGTGAGTAGCGTGCAGCTCGGAAATGCCTCAGCATCAGTAAAGCCAGCCTCATGACTCATTAGCCTAGCCTATTGTCTCTCAATCCTCTCTGCACTATTAACCTCTCCCTGCACAACGCCATCTCCCCTCCATCTCCCAACCATCTCCCCTCCCTTTTAACATTCCTTTTCCGGATCTATCCATTTACTGTCCTCCACCGGTCTGGTCTGAAGGAACTGTATACATCTCAGAGTGGTGTTCCAGTATTTCACTTCTAAGACATAACAGCTCACTGAATAGTTTAATTTAACCTTTAATACTGAGTTGATGAGTTTACAGACATTGAAAACAACACAAACAGGAAATACAAATAATATTTAAATACTGTAACTGAAAACATTCTATAATTACCGATTCAATATATATATATATATATATATATATATATATATATATATATATATATATAAATAAATAACTAATTACAACATTATTTAACATGAATCTTTCTACATAAAAAGATGATCAGGTTCTTTGTGAGATGTTTGAATTATCCTGCTGTAGTTAAATGACAGTGCCTGAGGTTATGGTGCCATTTACTCCAGGTATAGAGCACAAAATCTAAAAGCAGCCTTTCCTGCATCACTGCCAGCCTGACGAATTTGGAGCACCAGCCAGTCCTGAGAGAGGTCTGACAAAACTTTAATTCCACCTTCTTTGTGGAATTACTTCATTAAAAATCCTTTCTTTATACTACTATTACATACATTGAAAGGGTAACTAATTCACTCTTTGGTGTAAAATGGTCAAATGCAGTAGGCATTTCTGGTCATACAGTAATTCTCTGAGCCAAATAGACAACGTGACATCAAGGGGCTTAAGAGTGTAGGTGGCTGCATGCGTACATCGGTACTGTCTAGAACAGAAGGCTTCTTTGTTCAACCCTCTGTGTGCAGAACATACTAGAACTGCTTGCACACAAAACATCTTCTTAAATTGATTACATTTGAATGAATCTGTAAATGGGTGAATACAGTATGTTTGTTCACAGATTCTCTTGCTACGAGCTGACATTCAGAGTGGTAATCTTTCAGTCTATGGGAGGTGTGCTATACAGTATATCATGAACACCTGTACAATAATCCTCAATTGTCCTGTAACAAATACATTTGTGCAGGGTTGTATTGTATTATATTGTTGTAATGTATTGGATTACATTCTACATGTGTTCATGAAATTCTGTCCATCCCATGTATACTTGGGGCTGTTAAAAAGGACCTCAAAAACAAAAACAATAAACATTCAATTTAATTAAAAACTTAATTAAAAGCTAATGAAGTTATTTGAAACACGCTACATTTAAACTGCAGGTTTATAACAGAGAGCTGCTCAGAAACATTGTGTCAATAGATAACTGTATCATCAGCATACATATAAAACAGCTAATAACCTATTAATCGCTATCCAAATATTTATAATCTATAGATATATATTTAAATTTTTATTTGAGACTGACTGTTTTGACACTGATGTATCTATCAGATTGTAATAAGTATTGTAATAATGTAAGCTTGTAATTTGACTGCACTTACAATGTTACTGCCATGGATTTGCCGTCAACACATTTACACACCTACCGATGTAACAAGTAGGACCTTTAGAGCATTGCGGTGGCTATTTGCATGTGAGCATTAGCGTTGGTGTTTCACTAAATTTAGATACACAGACTTGAACTAACGTGGTTTGGCTGTAATTTAGATGTTTACTGAGTCACTGAAATTTTACCTCACTACATTATTCATTTAAACTCAACTTGTGACTAATTGCTCTCATACCACATAAAGTTTGAGTACTTGGATTTTGATGCTATTTATCCGATATTACTGATTGCTAATTATTCCGTGGACACTTGGGCACAGCGGGGCAGGGTGCAGTTGCTTGGAAACATGAAAGCACTACACAATGTCCACAACGAAATGCATGAAAATCACCACAAAATGATTAATTTTAACATTGTTTACAATCAGAGATCTAACAAAGACACTTAAGCCCCAAATCTAGACAGGTGGACAATGTGTATTACTGTAAGCAGCTTTCCTTTTTTCCACTATTGCCAAGAGTACAGTTTAAACGAGGAGGCCTGTGATTATCAGTAACATTTTCAAAAGAGATTGCCTGTAGCAATAAAAAGCCTAAAGGCAGAGCCAATCTTCTGTTGACCAGTTATTTAACAATCAACACTGTTTACATGAGCATTTTTTGTTTTAATACCACTGTCTTCCAAAACCTTGCAAGGGTAGCATTTTGGCTCATGAGTGAATTAGTAGCATAAGGCACAGTAGCACTTTATTGATTCACAAAAATGTGATTCAATAAACTCTGTTTCCACTTTCCTGTTTCCCTTCTCATCTCAGTACAGTACTTGGCCATTTCTACGGAGATGGGTCTCAAGTGTCTTTTCCTCCATTGCAGCTCTTTTCCTCCCTTTAATTGATTCTCAAAATGAGAAGTAAATCATCTTTTATAAGACGTGTCTCCACAAGCTTCTTGGTTCATTAGTTTTGACCACGGTTTGCTGAAACGTTCACATAAAGCACTTCCCATCAATCAGAGACTTGGTGTATTTCTCCTGTTGATGAAGCTCTGTAGGGCTTGTCTTTGTCTGTTCATGCATTGTGTCCCCTCTGATTATTCTGAATAAGCCAGAGTTGCTGCTTCCAGTAACATCAGAAGCATCGCTTCCTGTGTGCCAGATTTTTTTTTCTTCCTGGAAAGACTCATTAGACACTTGGCTGTTAGCAATGACAGCAATCATGTAAGCTTTCATGAAGTAGGCATGGGTTAAGTCGTTATTATGTTACATCAACAGGCAATAAAAAGTCAAATAATAAGTCATAAAATGGAAAAAGTCTTCCAAACAATAAGTGGGATATTATTTTATATTTTTAATGTCACATTCTGTGATCAAGTTAAAGCAAGTTTTAGTAAAAGAAAAAAGAAAGAAAAGAAAGAAAAGAGGATTATGTACATAACTAGGAGCTTCAGTTGAATCTTATTCTATTTCCCCGTGAGTTTTGCTTCCTGTCTCCTCTACTATATCTAGACTGACAGCTTACCTCAACATCCATACTATCGCCCTCCATGAATGACATACAGTCACCTCTCTTCTGTTGTGAGGTGTGACACCCAGTGGACCTTTAATCATTGATTGGCTTTATGAATTATTCAGATGGCCGGCCAGTGTTGCAGGGACAATGTCACACACACATATAACGCTTTACTCCCAACCCACATGGGCTGCCTTCTCTCGAGGGCCTTTCATACACTTCTTTGTGTAAAAGCAAGTGGTGCGATCACATGATCATCATTCATACATTATGTTGTGAAATGGGAGAGAGGTGTTTGATGTGTGTATATTTGCCGTCGCTCTGTCAACATAAGCAAAAGTGTACATTTTTGTGTGCTTGTGTAGTAATAACCTTACTGATATTAGATACGGTAGTCACGTTTCTGTCATTAAGGGCTAAGCCCCCTGACTTGTGTCAAGTTTCAGGACTGTAGTAAGACACGACTCACTACAGGGTTGCTTAGGAACAATAAAGTTGCTTTTTAGATCTGTATATTTCACAGATATGTAAGGTATGTGGACTAAAATCATTTTTTTCCACTTAAAAATGTCAAATTTAACTTTTTGTAACTACAGACTTCAGCTGTATGGAAGAGTTTAGCCTCCACTATATCCAGGAGTTTGTTTTGGTCTCATGAATAATCCAGTTCACACCTCACACAAACACGAGGCTTGGTGTCACACCTGTCCAACCACGTGCTTGTTGCCTAGTGCCCAAAAAAGCTCTCTGCACTGGCTGATTCATAGGTGGGAGATGACTGAAGTAAAACGTGGTTTAGGTCTCAGCTGACTTCTCAAATGGTCAAATCAGCTACTGAAACTGACAGCAGCTGCTCACACACTGTTCTCACAGTACGCTCTGTACAGCTCTTGGTTTTCCAGAGAACAACAACTAGTCTTTAATTTACATGGGAGAGAAAAAGAAGACAACCGGTAGCAGCTGCAGTAAGCTGCTTCAAAGCAACCTATTCTTTGGGACATATTAAGTGAAAATACTGAGTAGTGCTGTGTGCTGTATCCACAGGAGCTATAGTGTCATTCAGACTACATATGGGAATTACGTAATGGTACCACTTTCTCATTTGTCAGCCTTTACGGAGCATTTATAAGTTGTAACTAATGGTTTTATGAAAGGTCAATTAATAATTTACTGATACTTTATCATTATACAGTGAGCTATTTATAAGAACAACTTTTGGGTTGCCAGGTTGGAAAAAATTCCTCTGGAAGGTGTTTATCCTTTCAATTTGGTAATAATAACATTATAAATGTTAGTAGTTCATTAATAAGTACTTATTAATGCTAATAAGCCATCAAGCCTGCAGTTACACATGTTAATATGTTGTTGACAAATTGATTTTGGTCCAGATCGGTCCTCTACTGGTTTTTCCAGAAGGTAAGTGGGCCTAGAAAAGACAAGTGCCCTGCTGGAGGATAATCATTAATCTCTTATAACAGATCTATGAATAATTAATACATTATTTATTAACAATTAATAAAACCATTTGTTGCAACTTATAAACCCTTTTAGAAAAAAGAACCAATATAACACAGAAGCCAACCAAACAAATGTTTTCTTGTGCTAATTTGCCTAAAAAATGCTCATCCTCATGTGTGTGTAGCAGTTTCAGGAAACTATTTGCTATAAGCTGATTCTGTAAAATGCCTCCCTGCTGCTCCGTCAGTTTATACAATTCTACCACAACTGGTCGTATAATATGAAATATTTTGAAAACCCAGGTCAACTCAGGTCAAGACTGAATGTTGGTCAAGGTATGTATGTGAGTATGTGAATGATTTGGGAATACTGTAAAATTAATTCTGTTGAAGAACTGTAAAAAA
>NTHP01000574.1:131359-187645 GCA_003416845.1 Oplegnathus fasciatus | reverse complement strand
TAAAAAAAAAAAAACCCTCAAAACCTACACATGACAAGAAGAACCGAAGGAGGTGAAGCGCCCTCAAAGCCCTCATCAGGTGTGTTTTCAAGAAACCCAAAGTCATTCAAATCACAGGGAGTCCTGCTGCTGAGGAACCAAATGTGTTAGCTACCAACAAACCTGTCACAAAGAAAATAAAGGATTTTCTGAGTTTAGATGTTTACCCGAGTACCAGGACAATTTACACAAATTTACATTTTTGCAAACCCCCTCTCTCAGATTTGCAAGTTTTCCATCTCATCAGTATGGACTTTAATAAGTTAAAGTTCATAATCACCATTAAAGTTCATCTTTCAAAAGTAGATGGTAATTTTAATAATGTGGTCCTCGTCAGCAACCATGTACTTTTATATAAAGCACACTTCAAAAGTAATGCATACCAGTGATTATGATAATGGAAAAACAAAGCTGCATATTTAAAATGTATTGTTTAATTAAGTAGCACTCTAACAGTGTTCTGTGAGAGCTGGAATGTGGAGTACCCACATTACTATACCTTACTGTATGGCTGAAAAAGTCTATCTAAAAAGCTTTTAATCTAAATGCTCTGTGGTTGTCAGGCCTGTAACGGTAATATAGTTTGCGGTGATTAGATTATCCTGATCCTTTCTCAGTTTATCACTCTTCTCTCCTGTTCATGCAAATCATCTGTTCCTGTCAGCATTTGACTTGCATGACCGGAACAAGCTGTTGCCGCTCTTGTCTGTGGGGACATTTTCCTCATCTGTCTAGTCAGTATACAGCCGGCGAAAGCTGTTTACAGCTATTGAGACCACAGACATTGCATTGATTTTAATTTCTTGTCCTTATCAATAAAATGTTTGAACAAGTGCAAATAAGGTTTCTTGGGCTATTGCTGTTCAAAAGGTTAGGCTGACTAGGCTGTAAGTTATATTTTGTGAAATTTCCTTGCTGTATGTATATATACTGTATGTCTGAACATCAGAATTTTCCTCTATTTTGAGAGAAACAAATTGATTGACAGATATATTGTTAAACTGAGATTGATCAATCGATGACTTGCAAAAAACACAAAAAGCAACAACCCCCCCTTAATAAATTGCTCAATAAACCACAATGATAATGACATCATTCAGCCACAAAATCCAATACAACACAGCGAACTGTTTCATTCATTCATCCATGTGGGCCAACATTAGTTGATGGACCAGACAAGCATTTAATAGCTCAAGAGAGAGTAATAGAAGTTATCTCATCACTGCAAAGTACACAGCCCATGCTGAGGCATTAATGAGTGCCTTGATCTTTTACGCTAGATTTTGATTGCATTTATCGCAGCACCAAGAGGGCGTTGGTCAGACTCATCCCCGACCAGGGATTACATAAACTGCTGCTTCCTTCTTCACCTCCTCTGTCGAAGGTTTCTGCTGTTTCCTCACTCGTGAGCTCTTTAATTTTGTTTTTGTCGATTGAGCTGCCAAACAAGACTCTAATGCAGTGGGGACAAAACTTATTTTTCAAAGAAATGACATCTGCGATGACTGTTTTCTTGCCTTCTGTTAAAATGGTTTGAAATCTGTTGCTACCTATCGCCCTGTTTGTGTGTTGATTGATTGATGGCTGGTTGTTATTCATTTGATTAATACTGATTAAGCTGTGCCTGGAAACCACACTGTGTACACAACCTAGAAAAGGTCAGAAACTAAGCTGCAGAAAACATTACTGACCACAATTTTTCAGTGATATATGAAATGAAATCAATTGTAAATGAATCTTAAAAAGAGCTACAGGAACCTTTCAGTAACATTACGTCCTTAATTAGCTGAAATAGAGGAAGGAAATAGAAAAAGCAGACAAAAGGCTGTAAATCAGCTGAAAGGTCCTTCCTGCCAGATGGTCAGCTGTACACTTTTTTTTTATGCCCTGACCCTGTTAGGAAGCTTGTTGCTTTTTAGACACAATGAGGCTCCCCTTTGCTGTATCAACAGACAGCTGAAGTGGATCAATTAGCATAGATGGAGGCAGACCTCTCTATTAAGCTGTTAGATTTCTCTCATTTTTACTGATCACACAGCTCGTCAATTAGGTCCATAAATGGATCCTCTGTTCCTGTCTGCTGTTTCAGTGATTCATGTGCAGAGGCTGCTAGTTGCCATGGAAACCAAACAATAGAAAGATGTTTGACACCAATCCTGGAAAAACGGTCCTGTTGGGGCAAATGTGCCCTTGCTAAGTCAGACCCAGATGAAGAGTGTTTGTGGCCGATTTTCTCCCTGCTTCATCAATGCTGGACACACTCAATGGCCTCTGTGTGATCAGACAGGTGGGGTTTTAATTGAGTACACTTCACATTCACTCTGATAACATAAATTAATATTCACTCTGCTGTCATGCAAAGTCTCATCCCTTTGTGAGCCTCGCGTGACCTGTTTAACATGACAGGAGCGGGAGCCCACAGAGCTAACCTGATTTCATAAGCAAATCAGGTTGTATCCCAGATGTACAGCACCACTGTCCCCGCTGTCTGTGGCTACCAAACTCAGAGTGTCCTCCGAGAGCGGCTCTGATCTAACTAACTGCATATCTAGGACAAACCATCCTCCCCTCTCTGTCTAACCTTTTGGAAGGACACCTGATGCCACATGATGGCACCTGTTTGCTGGGAATAGCTTCCACCCACTGTGTGTCGAAAGAAGGCCACACGAGAAGCCCCAGCCAGAGATCTACAATGTACATGAACTAATCCCGCACACAATGACTGTTGAATACATTGACGCGTGAGAGGGAGAGTCTGCGTGTCTCGGTACCATCTGGTCTACGAGGCAACAGAGAATCAATGCTTTTTTCTTCAAGCGGCACTCGCCTGTCAGAAACATCTGACAAACCGAAAGCTGCACACAGAAATTTCACACACTTGAAATTGGCTTTTCCTACCAAGAATCTCTGAGGGGATCTCATTAAAAGTAACTGAAAATCAGATGTTTTATTGTCCAATATTTGTCAAATTTAGTAAAAAGCTATTTGAATTTCAGCTTTGTGCAGCTGAAAAAAACATGGATGTTGCATCTACAGTATTGTAAACTAACTCTGAATTACAGTCTAATTTGAAGTAGATTTCAACCACCACGGTTATTTCTGTTATGTTTTGAACATACCATGGTGGACGATTTATTTATGGCAAAGTGGCTTACAAGATCTTCTGACAGATATTCTGTTATTTCTGATTTATTCTGTTGTGTTAAACCGCCTCCAGCTCAGTATGTGTCACAGAGACAGAAATAGTCACAGATACTATCTTGTTTTCTCTAATTTCATTACTTACTATCTCCATATCTGAAGTGAACTTAGAGGCACATCCGTTGTACAGGAAGCAAGGCCAACTGGAAAGTTTGGAAAGAGCTGTTGACTCTGCCGCTGATGGATGAAGCGATGATTTTCACTTCCCACAAACCTTGTTTATTTGATATTGATCATTTATCAACTCTTTCGCAGAATCAGCCAGAGGCAGCCACAGATTTGCAATGAAAATTTTAAAGGTTCTATATACGACATTCAGAACATTAATATAGCAGCAAACAACTATTTGCTATGTAAAGATATAGTGGAGTAAAGGCGTCCTGATGTAAGCATGAAGTCAAACTCCCTCTGTGTGTGTTGTGATCTGAGCTTCTCTGTCCTTTGTTTTGGTAGCCGGGATGTCCACGCGTGCATATTAGTGCATGTGAGTCCGCATCGCGTTTATAAAGAGACTAAGAGAGTTCAGCTGAAGGCATTCACAGCCATCAAACTTTAGCTACCTATAGCATATTTTACTTGATGTTTTAGGTAGCTAGTGTTAGCAGGATAGCTAGCAAGCTAATAATTAGCTCCTAGCAAGCAACGGCAGGCAACAACTGTGCCTGAGGGTGTGTGTGTCTGTGTGTCTGTGTGTCTGTGTTCATTTCAGCCTCTGACTAAACTCAGCACTCTGACTAAACTCAGCACTCACCAGAGACTCTGGTTATTTCTGTTATTTTCCGTCAGTCAGCAGTCAATATGGACAAAGAGAGACTAATTACATTATAACACTCACAGTGGAGATCGCTGCTGCAGACAGGTTGGGAGGTGAGAGTGAAGATACATACACTTTTTTATCCCAAAAGTTAAAAACTCTGAGCTCTCCTCCCGCCGGTAAATGGCTCTGGATCAGAACAGGATCCAGTGTGACTCTGGGTGCTTATTCTTCATAGAAGCTCCAGTTGAATCTTTACTATTACTATTTATTTATAGACTATTTATAGACGGTTTTGGTGAGTTTTATTTTGTTTGAATGAAGTGTGTCCGTTTGCACCCATTTGTTTTGGTCTGAGATGCTGTCCTCTAGTGCGACATCTACTGGTTCTGAATATATCACCTTTAAACTGTCGATCAGTGAGTTGAGTCCAGTTCATTTTAAATTTCAAGGTCCCAAACCAGGATTCATCCCCACCTCATCAAAACTTTTTTACATGGGTTTAAAGGACATTTTGGGAAATACACTTTTTCTTGTCCAGAGAGAAGATCGATACGACTCTGTTCAGTATGAAGCTGGAGCCTGCAGGTAACCTTTACAGGTGGAAATCACAAATCACTTTGCTGATTCTAATCATTTCCTTCAGTTCAGCTCAGTTTAAATATTCCAAGTCACTCACTATATAGTTCATTCACTAAGCGGTCGCATCACTGCTCAAAGGCACTTCAGTACGTTCAACAGTAAGTAAACGCATCACTGTTCATATGACCGTGATGTTCAGCGTGACGTGATTCTGACTGTCTTCAGTTCAGTAGTACGTTCAGTCTGTTTGTGGTCCAAGCTGTCACGTTCAGTTCGATACAAAACTAGCCGATACAAGTATTGTACATAAGGTTAATAGCTCAGCACCCTGTTATTTACAACAGGGTTATCATATTCTGATTGTTTCTGTGGTTTTCGCAGTCTTTTATAACGCTTTCAATGAGAAAGTAATGTACTGTACGTACTGTGTACGGCTGAGCTGACGTCAGTCAGCAGTGAGAGGAGCTCCACTGATAAAAGCTACTGATTTGTTCAGTGGTGATTCAGTTCAGTCGGTTCAGTTTAAAGGTTTGTTGTTGAAGAATTGTTCATACATGCACTGACCACCTCTAGTTAGCGTAAAGACTGGAAACAGGGGGAAACAGCTAGCCTGGCTTTGTCCAAAGCACATAACCTTCCATATAACCACCAGTTGTCATTTTCACACTTTTTGGTTTTTGTACGGACTGAACAAACAAGATATAACATGTTAATTAGTGAGCTTTAGAGGTGCTGGTAGGTGGATTTTGTTACCTTTGGACAGAGTCAGGCTAGCTATTTCCCATGTTTCCAGTCTTTATGCTAAGCTAAGCTAACTGGCTGCTGGTTGTAGCCTTATATTTAGCGGACAGATATGAGAATGGTATCGATGTTCTCACCTAACTCTCGGCAAGAAAGCAAATAAATATATTTCCAAAATATCGAACTATTCCTTTAAATGTTTCAAAAGAATAATGATCTGAACCAGTATTGTCAACACTGTCTAATAGGCAAGGATTACAGCATATGAGCTTTGTGTTAACCATGTACTGTTGACCACGTCACCACAGTTTGTATTTTGTCTGTGTATGCGTCCACTCTCAGTGTCACATACAGCTAATGTGCTGTGTTTTTAGCAAATGTTTTTCTACTCAGTTTACATGCCACTATTGAGTTACACATAATATTTACATAAAGACATTTTCTGCCCTGCTTTTTAGCCAAAGGTAAATACTGTTACGCAGAAAAACATTTTGCCCAAGTGATCTATTCTTTTCTTACAATAACCAGCTTAAAATGGATATCAGATATTTCTTCACAACTACATATCCCACTCACTGCTGCCTTGTAAACAGCAAATGTGATGAATGAATTTGAATAGCAAAAGGGATGTCAGACAAGGAGAGAAAACTATTTCAACATTGTTGGATTGTGTTTGTGGACTGAAAAATAAAGGATAGAGGTTGACCCTGTTCAGTATGAAAAGTTGGTGAGTATGATGTCATGATGGAGATGGAAACGGTTTACGGTTACAAAAAACTACAAAGTAACACACTATAATTCCACAGTGTGCCTCATTATATCATACACCCAACTACTATGTTAGAAATTGTGCCTCTTAAATGGACTGAGGAGACTTTTTCCTTGATGATATCTCATTAGCAGCCTGTCAGCTCGACTCACAGCCCCTCCACACCTCCTCCCAGCCCTCTCTTCTTCCTACACTCCACCAGCAGGCACTGACATTTGTATAATGAATGTGGTTCATTTATCAGATGGCTGCCCAATTAGATGTGAGGCACTGTGGACTGTGGCGAAAATTTAGTTGTATTTGTGTAAGTGCAATGTTCTCTGGCAAAAGAGCTGTGTGGATTATGTTTAATTTCTGCAGGTGTAAAGTATATTAGACAGATAATTAATAAATTTGTGAACCACACTGAGGAAATGTACTGGGTTTTTTCACAGCAATTCAGAGCGTATAAAGGTGCATACAATGTGGTCCAAGCGGAAGCAGCTTTAGACTCTACAGATATAAGGCAGTGGATAATTTTACAGTGTATTCAGTTACTATCCATGTGGATTCATAAAGCATAGAACATAATATTTTAGATGCTTCTTCTCATCTAAATTTAAACTACCTGACTACAGGAGATGCACTGTTACTTCACAGAAATTTTTGATGTACAAAAGCAACAGTAATATTTACAATTAGATAGACATTCAGCCTGCTTTCCATCCCATCCACCCTGTAATTATCTTTTGTAATTTATTTTTAAATGAACAGTTCCAAATTTTAGGAAAAACGCTTATTCAATTTCTGGCAGAGAGTTAGATGAGAAGATTGGAATCACTCTCCATTTGATATGATGCTATTCCTCCAGCAACTGATTAGCTTAGCTTAGCACAATGACTGGAAACAGGGGGAAACAGCTAGCTTGGCACCTCTAAAGTTCACTAATTAATATATTATATCTTGTTTGTTAAATTCGTGTAAAGTGTAAAACTGATAATTCACCATTTTATAAGGGGTAATGTGCCAGACTATTTCTTGGCTCATAACCTCCCGTAAAACAGATAATTGTCGTTTTTACACTTTGGGTAGGACAATTTTATAACCTTCGTGCAGGTTTCCCCCTGTTTCAGGCCTTTATGCTAAGCTAAGCTAAGTGGCTGCTGGCTGTAGCTTCATATTTAATGTATAGACATGAGAGTGGTATCAATCTTCTTATCTAACTCTTCGCCAGAAACCAAATAAGCATAGCTCCCAAAATGTCAAACTATTGCTTTAAGTGTTGCAGCCAATACTTCGGATGTTATGTTTGGTAATTACAACAGAGAAGTGGGCTGCACTTAAGACAATAAAAAAAAAGCATTCCTTGCTAAGGTTATAAAGTACCAGCCTCTTGTTAATAAATGCTTTCTCGCTGTTTGTGAATGAACGCAGACAACTTGTGTTTATCTTTGGCAGTCTGGGTAATGTCCTTAAACTGGGGGTCGGCATTTGCGGATGGCAGGGATGCCAACGAGAAGGATTCAGATGCTGGTAAGGAGCTGTTATGTCTGCAGTTATTGGCATTTGCTGTAGTTATGGGACACGCTGTATTTTGTGTCCTTAGCTGGAACTATAGTAGAAACACAGTAAATCACAGTTAACAGCTGAGTTTTGTGTCAGTCATTGTTTATGTTCCACCGGTTATGAAGTATGTGAACATAAATATAAGTACTAAAATGAGTGTGTGTGTGCTCTTCATTCAACAATTTGAGTTTTATACTGACTGAGAATGAGGACATTTGGCCGGCCCTCACTTGTTCTCGTCTTGTAAGGGTTAAGACTTAAAGTTAAGGTAAGAGTCTATAGGTTCAGATTAGGTTAGGAAGGGCTGGGGTTGCATGTAGTGTTAATGGTTAAGGTTGAGGCTTAGAGGCTGTCAGTGTCAGGGTCCATAAGAACAGTGGTACAAATGTGTGTGTGTGTCTTTGCCTGTGCATACATGCATGTGTAAATAAAACCTTAAACTGTACTTAACTTAGTTGTGAGATAGAATACATTTACATACACTTACATAACTACAATGCATTGTGCTAATCCAATTAGTTATATACCACTATATAATTTTTGAATTTACACTGACATGAGTTAAAATTTCATATACATACATTTTTCATAAACTACTGTTTTAAGGGTTTTTTTTATTGTTAAATTTTATTTTACATATTTTTTCTTGACACAAGAAAATTTTTAAGACTTCAAAGCCATGCTGATGTGCATTTACAGCCATTAGACAGACTAGATCAACATTTCCAAGAGGAAGTCGTTGTAAGAACTTGTTTCTAAGTAAATATATATATATATATGAAATATATATGAAACTAAATCTAACACTCATAAAATAAAAGAAGTAAAGAGACTACAAACTAGAGAAAAGTGGTTAGTAGTGTCCTAATATATAAGAACATGAAGAAACATTTGCGAACATATGCACCTCCTGTGACTTTTTCAAGTTTATATCTTCTTTTAGACAAATTGTCTACTGTGTGTGTGTATTGGGGAACAGTGTGTAAGCCAAAAGTTTTAAACTGATAGCAATGACTCTGACGTCAGCATATACAGTATAGTTCTTCCTAATCCCCAGGATAAACAGAGACTGAACAGTGCATTATAGTTCCACTGCTGTCCTTGCAGTGTGGAGGAAGCCTGCAGATAAGATGCTATCTGTGAGATGAACAGCAGAGCACATAGCGTTTCCTGTGTCACTGCTGTGGACTGGCCTTGGTGTGTGTGTGTGTGTATGTAGACACCATAGGAATATGTCAGTTGGACATAGTCATACGTCGCATCATGTTTTTTTAACTGACAATATGCAAAGTCCCAAAGTGTTTAAAATTAAATGAAAAAGTAATCATGAAATATATAATCACATGAATTAAATGTGTAAAATAGATAATGAACCAGTTATTGTGAATAATTTAAGAAATTATTAAATCTCAACTCATTATTATGAAATTGTATCTTTTCTATCTTTTGTATCTAATTTTCACAATAGCAGAGTTTTATTGGAGTTCATTTTTCAAAATGTGCTTTTGAAAAAGCTTATCATGCCCTCTGCCTCTCTTAAGGAAATAAACTCAGCAACCGTTAACAAATTTAGCTTGTTGTTAGCTCTTGTTAGAGCAACAACAATGTCAAAGTTAATCAACCAACCAGAGGCTGCTGCTGTAAATAAACACAGTAACTAACCTCTCCTTTTATTTACAGTAGCTTACCAAGGCTGCACATGCTACCTACCTAACCAGCTAACTAGCTGGATTGTGAGCTTGGTTTATCTCATCTCTCACTGACTCATTTCACATCATCAATAATAACAATAACATTACATATAATCAGGTTAAGATTTAATGATTTCTTAAATTATTTCCCAATTTATATATTTTTAAATGTTCTTTCGCAATGCATTTATATAGTTCATATGTAGTTTATATTTCATAATGTATTTTATATTTATGTAATATTGAACTCTTTAGGGTTCCAAGTTAGTGAACATCAACAGATCAGATCAACATGTTGATATGCATCTTGTAGTTGTGCTGGCATTGTAAGACGCATGTGAAACATGTCAAAATTTCTTTATTCATTTCTCATTTTTTCATTTCATTTTTTTTATTATAGAACTTTGGAACATTATGAATATGCCAATGTAGCATACACATACTATATAAATAACCTTAAAATAAAAAAAGGGTTCATTCTTGTATTTCTTGTATGTTTTTAATATACAAATTCTGCAAACATAAGCATAACACATTTAATTTACATGTATTAAAATGTAAGTAAGTAGGGTGTGCATATCCTTTTGTGCGGAAGCTCTTTTTTTGTATTTGCATGAGACTTTTCCTTCCAGTACCTTCAAACCCTGTCAGCCAGGGCACTTACAGTAAGCTCCATGTATTGGTCAATAAAAACATTTGACATGGATCTTAGCAACGAATACAACGAGTACATTTTAAAACATAAGGTCATAAACCTACATTATAAAATAAATCCTATAAGCTACAAAACACAGGACGAATTATGTATAAGTATACTTAAACATACAGTGTATTCATCCATGTGCTAAAGAGTGATAATGAGCCTGTTTGCCCCAAGTGTGTGGGCCCTGTCTGTTGTCTGACCACTGCTATGAATGCATGTTCACTGATGTTTGTCGGGGAGATATACCAACATGGAAATCCAGTTATACTGCACATAATAAGAAAAATCTAACATCATTTTTGTGGATCTGCTGTGAGCTATGAGCTCTAGCTCATTAAACACATATTCTCCTGCTAACACACAACAAAGATGAGTTTATTTCACAGGCAGAAAATGAAAAGCCAGTTAGTTTGACACCATTTAGATCCATGGCAAACCAAGAGGGATGACATACTGTATATAAAGAAGCATAAAGAAGCCTTTGGGTTTCCTTTAGGTTTCTCTACATCACAGCCACTGTACTTGTGTCTGACCTATTCAAAAAAAATGGGGCAGTTACCAAGGAGAGAAACCAATCGTTCATTCTAAAAATATAATCTCAGAGCCCAGCTGGGGAGAGGTCGTGGTGCACAGTCCTCCTTTCTTCCTCTCTGTCGTGGCTCAGAAGAAGCTGTATATAATAAACAAGGCTCGTGTGATCATTATCCAAGCAGTGAGTGGCCATTCATGCCCATCCTCACCGCAGTCTTGCTGTTTAGCTGTGGTGTGCCAAGTATCTGGAGATTTGTCTGCTAATTGGTTTGTTTGACTCTGGGAAGGACTTAAAAGGAAAAGGATAAAAACAGGTGAGAAAGACCCCAACACAAAAGTACTATCGCTTTGCTATGAGATATTTTATACAGAGAGGAGAGATGGGTTAAAGTCTCCTTAGTCAGATATTGACAGCTCTTTCTACAAGACCACTAAATGAAATTAGATCAAAGCTGTATTTTTTTTTTTAGAGCGACCATGTGATTTGGGCCACAGGTCCCAAGATGGAAGGGAGGCCTAGAAAAGCTACACATGGTGTTTCTGGGAAAGAATGACCCTCCTGAAAAACTCCAATTTAAGACAGATGCTGCTCTCATGGTCTGACCCAGTCTTGTCCTGGGTAGCTGATCAACAAGGAATTTTGAATAGTGATTATTTTTGCCAGGGTGCTGTCTGAAAGATGACACCCTCTACTCTCAGTAACAGAGAATTGAAGTTTTTTGAGCAGCAGCCAGGGGTATAATTCATGAGACAGACCCACTGTAATGAGCCCGCATAGACAAAGCACCTAATTCCCAGTGTGTCCTCTTTCCCCTGGGAGCTGTGATCATAATGACAGCGCTGTTTGTTGCCTGGTTTCATGCTGAATCATGATCACACAGCCACGGGCCCCCCTGTTCTCTTTCTTCTCTCACCTCTCTCCCGTCGGTCTCTGGAAAAAGAGAACATCAATTCGGCTTGCAGATTATGTCATTTGCATGAGACAAGTGTGATTTGTTTTATATAATTATTTCACCAGCCTATAATTAGGATAACATGAGGCGGCTGAGCTGCTTCTTCGTCTTACTTTTTATGCCTCATGAGATCTCTTGATGGGAAGCCGTGTAGCTCTTGCAGCAGCAATCCTGCCAACAGTGATCAATCATGGTCAACAGCAGGGCAGCTGTTTTGCTTTAAGCCCACTTGTAGTTTGCATGCTAACCATCTTAAAATGAAGTAACTCTCAGCTTAAGAATGAAAAGGCCAGCAGTGATAAGCTGTGGTTCATGCATCAATGGAGCTTCTTGTTTGTGACCACATTCCCCAAATGAGCCTTTAAGACATGATTACGCTAATGCCATGATATAACCGTGAAGCACCATGTAAACATTAAAACAAACCCCAATGCAACCCTCTGTATATTGCTCAAGCATAAACAGATAATGTTTTCTTCCCATGTGCCTTTGGTTTTCTTCGCTGATCTGGTCTCTGTCCATTAGTCTTTGCTACACTAGCATGTATTCCACCCATTTGTGTCCAGCTGATGGAGCACTCAGCAGTCACTTTACTGTTGAGTGGACCTCTTAAGTATATTGGTTTATAATTTTTTCATGTACGCTTGCATTTTTATGATAATAGACAGCTATTGCTACATAATGGATTTTTGCGTTTGAGCCTTAATGGAGCCAGTGGAATTCAGTTCTTTCTCCTCTATTAGGGTTTATGTTTGTTGGTGCTTTTGGTTTGTTACTGTACAGCATTTCATTATAAAACATTTATTATAGTTTTTATATTATATTATGATATAATACATAAGATTATATTATACAGACGGGTGACAAATTAAAGGAAAAACCAACATTAAGCGTCTTAGTAAGGTGTTGGGCCACCACGTGCTGCCAGAACAGCTTCAGTGTGTCTTGGCATTGATTCTACAAGTCTCTGAACTCTACTGGAGGGATGAACACCACTCTTCCAAAAGATATTCCCTCATTTGGTGTTTTGATGATGGTGGTGGAGAGCGCTGTCTAACACGTCGGTCCAAAATCTCCCATAGGTGTTCAGTTGGGTTGAGATCTGGTGACTGCGAAGGCCATAGCATATGATTCACATCATTTCCATACTCATCAAACCATTCAGTGACCCCTCATGCACTTTGGATGGGGGCATTGTCATCCTGGAAGAGACCACTCCCATCAGGATAGAACNNGTTTCATCATAGGATAAAGGTGATCGCCCAGAACAACTTTGTATTGATTTGCAGTGACCCTTACATGTCGCACTAATGCACGAGCATCACGCTCATCAAGTGTGCGCTGTCAACCATAATTTCCGACCCTGTTTACTGATGTCTTTCCCACAGATCTAAATGCAGATGTCACTTTAGTCACTGTTTCTATTGAAAAACGAGCCAGTTGAGCAGTCTTTGGGACTGAAGCTCCTGCCACCCGCACCCCAACAATGAACCCTCTTTCAAAGTCACTTAGATCTTTTCCTCTTGCCATCTTGATACAAAATCAGAATCAACTGGGCCTGCTCAGCATTTTTGCACATGCCACAGAGCATGATTGGATGTTAATTGCTTAATTGTACCGTGAGTGCACCTGAGTGGAAGCATCTGCATTGGTTATTTTTCTCCACTCATTTATTCAGGTTTACTCAGGTTTTTCCTTTAATTTGTCACCCATCTGTATATCGCACTTATCTTGTCACAATTTATTATCAGTGTTGCTACAAACTATAACACAAAACAATACAGGCGATAGAATATAACATTGAATTCAACACATCATTGCACCAGAGGTCCATTACGTTAATAAATAAATGAATTGAATTATATAAACATAAAGTGCAGGGTTTGCATACAAGAAAAAATCATTAAAAGTCATGTCTTTTTAGTTTCAGTAGATCTCATAGATTGTATTTGAGATTTGAGGTCTGTTAAAACTAAATTAAGCTTCAAAATAGCTTTAAGGAATTTGACTTGCAAGTAATATGAAGAAAAATGCCAATAACTCAATGAATTTGTTGGTATGTTTATATGGCAACATATTATACCATAAGATGAAAAAAAAAATTAAGTTACCATCAATCTTTATATAAAAATAAGTGTCTTAATTATTCCAAAACGCTTTAACAGTATGTTATTATTATTATTCTCATTATCACACGTCAGAGTCATTCTCTTACTCTATTGGTCAGAATATTTAGCTACAGAATTCTGATTGGCTTTCGTTGCGAGTTCAAAGGTTAGCTTGTTATGTAGCCATCTAGCCGGAGAGGGGTGTGTTACCTACTGATTTTTGTAACAGTGGTTCTTATTTCAGCTTAATGTGACACTCGATAATACACTTAACGTGCATGACAGCGTTGTCGCTTATTTATTTGACCTATTATGTACATTTCTGCGTACGCTTTGAGCGCTGACGACCTGGGCATGCTAATTTTAGCCGAGTAGCTACCTAGCTAAGCCAGCTAGCTAACTTAGTGTGAAGAGTTCCTCCAAATGACATAATTGTACCAAAAGCTGACCTTGTAGGCGCGACCAGCTGAGTTAAATGGGTTCTGTCAGAGCCATGGCATCCACCAGGCTCCTGTGTTTGTTGAACGCGAAAGTAGCAGGCTCGACCAAAACATTAGGCACGGCAGGTTGGAGTGTGTGCTTCAGGAGAAATGTCTGTAGTTCACCTTCAAGACTGCAGAGCACTATGTCAGCCTGGGTCATTGATCAGTATGGTACTAATGGGGTTTTGAAGTACACAGAGGAAATCATCGTCCCCACTGTCAATTCTCCCAGTGATGTGATGATTAAAGTCCATGCGGCTAGTCTCAACCCTCTTGATATATCTATGAGGGGTAAGTGTGAGAGGTAAAGCCATTCTGAACAACAAAATCAGTGATCTGTAGTTTTTAACAAACCTGCTCGCTTTCTCCATTTTCAGGTGGCTATGGGGCTAAATTGCTTAAATTAAGAAAGGATCCAATGTCTGTGATGGACAACGATAGTGAGTTTCCTCTCATTCTGGGTCGTGATGTGTCTGGTGTAGTGGTGGACTGTGGATCTGGGGTTTCCCATTTTGCTCCAGGAGATGAGGTAGGTGCTGCACTTGCATGCCTGTCTTTTAGAAGATGTAATATTATGCTAGGAGTGGGCGATATGGATAAAATCCTGTGTGACTATACTCATAATTTTATTTTGTAATGCTGTAATATAGTACATCATCTAGAAAATCAGTTGAGAAGCTGTTTATTGATCAGATAACCAGACAGGAATGTATTTTTTGTGTTTAATACAGCAAATTGAATATTCAAGAAACAGAGGTTCTTTATCATATTGATGCAAAAGTCATATAAAAATCCAATATTGCCATAAAACAGTCCGGCTCATTGATTTGCAACACAGCCCTCAATGGTCCAGCACAGTGGTTCCCAAACTGGGGTCCTGACCGCCTCAAGTGGTAAATCAGAGGAGTGCCGATGATACACAAACACAACACAAAATTATATTATATTACGTTTTGTTTCTCTAATCCTTGCCATTTTTCTCATGAATAAGTACATAATTTTGCTGGAAAAATTATAAACATAAAACAGGTGGAAAAACATAATTTATTGGCTGATCTGGTCATTCTCAATACCCTGAAGAAGATTATAATGTTGAAACTGTAAATTATTAAAACTCTCTTTTTTTGCGCCGTAGCTACAAGTGTGCGACTATTTTTTTCTCCACACCTGTATTTTAACTATGGTCAGCACCTCTCCAACAGTGGTGTGCGTTCCTCTTCTCCCTCATCCTGATCTGGTCATGACCCATGGACGTAATGGAACTAGTGATGGGAGATCATAAGTAGACATTGTTTCATTTTAACGGGTCACAGGCCAAAAAGAGTGAGATCCACTGGTCCTACACACCCAGAGATGTTAAAAGAAATAGCTATCATAGTATAAATGTAAAGGCAAAATCATTGACTACAAGCAAATTTATATTCTCACAGTATATATTATCATATTGCCTGCCCCCAATGCACGCAGCTCCATAGTCAAGTCATTCATTTTCTTGGAAGAAAGATTAAGCTCTTTCTGCTTGGCCATCACACGAGTGTGACCCATGTCTCCCACGTATCCACATCATTGTCTTCCTGCAGACAAAAATGCAATAATGCAAGTTCAACTTAAATGTGATTAAATAATAGAACCACACACCAGTAAAAATTTCCACATATAGTGTTCTACTTATCTTGTTCCATCAGTGTAAAAATATCTTTGCAAATGACTAATGATCAGGAACATGATCGGGAACAGCTGACTAAGAGCTTAATAGCCGATTAACCAGATTCAGAGACGGAGAGAGTAGGCGGTTAAATTGCGTCGTGTTCAGCATATTAAATGTCATATCTGTGTTCCAGGTGTGGGCTGCTGTTCCCCCATGGAAACAAGGCAGTCTGGCAGAATTTGTGACACTAACAGAGTATGAGGTGAGCTACAGAGCCAGTAGAGTTATATCATTGCCGTATATGTATTTTCATCATCAATTGACTGATAAATTGTAAGAGATTTTGTTATTTAATTGTCATCTAACTGAAGATCCATTTTAAAGTAAATTGACTTTCTTGTTTTCAAACAAATGGAAAGAGTTGATTTAGAGCTCTTGTGCGATTTGTAAAAAATGTTGAACAAAAGTTTGGAAGAAGTGCACCCTGTTATGTAACCCTGCAGAAGTAATTAGGATTAAGTTTGTTTGGTTGCAGGAGCCACTGTGGCAGCAATTACAGGGCCACACAAATTGCCCTCTGTTCTCTTGCTCTTCATTTATTCAGCAGCTCCTAGCTAGCTGCCCTCACAGCAGCTGTGGCTATTAGACTGAGGTTTTGAATTGATAATTAAAAAGGTTGTTGACATGTTGATGCATTTCTAACTTTTGACATTGTCTGTGTGGCTGTTGTTGCAGGTTTCCCATAAACCAAAATTACTGAGTCACACGGAGGCAGCATCCATCCCCTACGTAGCCAACACTGCTCTGTCTGCGCTCGTCAATGCAGGTGGTCTTTGCAGAGACAGCTCTTCAAATAAAAGGCAAGCACCAGCCTGATCTTGAATAACCTTGTCTTGAACCCCTCTACCCTCTCACCATTTATACACAGAACATTAGAAGGTGAATCACAGTAAAAGGGGAAAAAGTAAGAAGTTTAAGTCCCTGAATGCCATTATAAATGGCCATCAAACCTTGAATTAATTCTTTAAGATCTTGGAGTTTCTAAATGTCTTTTTCTGTTAAATCAGTCCAGTCATGCAGACCTATACTTTGATAAGACACCTTTTTCATTACATTCATTTCAGTGGTGAAATTGGTCTTCTATTTCATTATAATTGGCATCAAAATCATGCCTTTAACCTATAGACTGTAAAAATTTAACCTGATGTGTAATCTAATGGAACTTTCACTCCTCCTCAAATGTAATAGCTTCCAATCCTGCAAATCCCTTTTTACCCCCCTGAGACTTCCGCTTCTTTCAGTGGCTTTGCTTAAATGAGTCACACGGTAATTGAATGACCCTCTGGTTGCTGGGGTTTCTCCTCCTAGAGTTTTGATCACTGGAGGATCGGGAGGGGTTGGAACATTCTCTATTCAGGTAAGGCAAACTTTACTCCATGAGCTGTACCAGCATGTATGTTTGACTCTTTTAAACTCTGCATGAATGTGAGGCCACTTGCTGTGTCTGTGTGTATATTTCTGTTTTCTTCCTCTGTGTGCTGCCAGCTACTGAAGGCCTGGGGTGCGCACGTAACTGTTACCTGCTCTCAGAACGCCGAAGGCCTTGTTAGAGGGCTGGGGGCCGACGAGGTGGTGGACTACACAGCAGGAGATGTGGCTGAGCAACTAGAAATGATGGAGAAGTATGTGTTGTTGCTGCTGTGAAAAGTGACAAGTGTGTGCTTTTAGAAGTACATTAAGTGGTGACATTGTATTGTTTTTATTTAAAAAACAGATCAGAGCAGAATGTTCTTTACTAGCCCCAGGCCCATGACTCTAATGAAGTATCATTAGAGTTAGTGCCAGTCCAATAAAGGTGCTAATGAAAAGGAATCACCCAGGACTGTGAGAATTGTGTGTGCTTCTCCCCTTTAAACACCCCCAAATGTGGTAAACATCCTTCTGTCAGCATGGCACCACTGCTCGCTGACTCGCTTTCTAGTTTCCATAGAAACCAGGGCTCAAGGCCTGAGTGGACGCTGGTTCACCCCTCTCCTCACTCCCAAAACAAAATGAGTAAATCCTGGTTTTAGCTCGAAGACAAAACAGTTATCTTTATCGAACATACTCTTTAAACCAGGGCTCTAGCAATATGTAGGATTCTGACATGAGATGATAAAACATGCAATGTTCTTATAACTACTAACCTGCCATGAAGTGTGTGTGTATGTTTTTCAGGATTTTTAAACCTTTTTCCTCCAGGGTTCCTCTAAGTCAGACAGTCTGTGTTTGCACCCACAGGTTTGACGTGATTTTGGACAGCGTGGGTGGGGAAACAGAGCAGTGGGCGGTGGGCATGCTGAAGCCCTGGTCTGGGGCAAAGTACGTCACACTGGTAACACCTTTACTCCTCAACACCGATTCCATGGGCCTGCTGGATGGGGTATTTCACGCTGGATTCACCCTGCACAGCAAGGCCATACAGGTGAGCATGAGCAAAACAACATGGAATCAACACTGAATCAAACATAGCTGATGTGAAAGATTATACTGCTGTTTATGGTCTGCCACACACATTCATTCTCAAAACGCAAACAGAACCCTTACTACCCTATTGTTTATTTCTATAAGATGCTTTGAGCCTGGTATTTCTCATGAAGCCATTAGCCTGGGTGTGGACCACAGGAGCTCCCAAACCGAAATGAATACTTGATCCTCAGTGGCATGGAAAGATACTATTGTGTAATGGGTAAACACCTGTTCCAGTCAGTAGAAGGTTCTGTTTTATTTCCACTCAGTTGATCAGATGAAGTTCAATTGAAATGGGGAGGGAAAAATCATGTAATAACTTGACTTAGCTTCATAGCATATTCTCCCTTTCCAAAGGTTTATGCTTGAGCTGTAGAAATATAACCTGCAGGCTGTAATAAATCTAACCATGTGCAGGTGAAGAGGGAATTCGAGCATTAAGAGTTAGAGTCCCTGCATGCGTGTAAGCCTCATGGTGGTGCACGTACGTCTTGTCCCTCCAGTTGCTCTGTTAGTGGAGAGCATGTGTAATGAGAGTAGTGGGTGAATAGGCGAGGACAGGGTGGAGCTGCTCTAGGGACTGAGTCAAGTTGTCCTGGACATTGCAACCACTGGTGACAGCACGGCTGGCAGTGTTGGGTATGTGTGGATGAGATTGTGTGTGTCAGTGTGTGCGCATGTGTTTACTGCTGAACCAGCAGTATTTGGTGTTTGTGCAGATTGTAGCCGACTATCTCCCCCCGGCAAATACCAGTGTTTGTGTGTTTCTTGCCAAGCCTCTGGGCCCCTTTGTCCACAGGAGCAGCCAGCTGGTCAGTTTGGCGGGGCTCAGCTGCAGCAGTCACACCCTCAGTGCCCGGCTCTGGACAGCACATGCTTTTCATCTGGGAGATCACAGCGCGACTGAGCCCTCTAGTGTTCATCTGTTTGGCAGCACTGGCTGATCAGGAAGACTCTGTTGTTTTTTTCAAGCAAGCAGGGGTAGATTTACCAAAGGCTGAATAGGTGTGGCAAAGTGATACCACATAATAACAAATTATGATCAAATATCAAGCGGTGTTGAATTTCAAGATTAGTACATGGGAGTTCCTTTCTTTCTTTCCTGCTTTCTTTCTTTTCTTTTCAAATTTTTCTTTGTAACATGATCAAATTGGCAAAACGAAATTTTCAGTAGATGGATTACATTTCTGGGAACAACCAGACAATTGTAGAAGAATCATTATGTGTGTGTAACCAGAATAATAACTCAGTACAGAGTCGGATTGCTGTTTAAGCTCATCACCAGCATCCTTCTCTTTTTTCAAGTCTGTCAGTCAGTTTTGGCAAAATCTTCTCAACTGTTTTCTCAACTAACACTGAAAAGCACTGTTTCGACCTACATTATAGCTGATATTCCAAATGAAATCTCAGGTAGGAAAACTCAGTAAGTTTTTAGTTGCTATCATAGGTAACTGGTCTATCAGCAAATTTGTAATGATCAGTTCTTCTTCGATGTAATCCATGTTGTTACTTCTCATACTTAATATGGCGTTACACAAGTCACTGTCAGGATGGAGTATCTCCAGCATGCATTATGTGTGTTCTGGCTTTGGTTGCACCTTTGTTGGTTTTTGTAACCCAGAATTTTCTGATTCTAATTTTGACTCATGGTATTTTTTAGGGTTATATTGAAACTCTAAATATTCGTGAAAATATAGAGATCAAATTAGGACTCCTGGAGACCTTTCGTATGCTGACTTCCTTATCTTTTCATACCCAGATAAACACTCTGCAGACCTGCCTGACTTTTAATTGTTGCCTCCTCTGTGTTTGCCTCTTTAGAACATGATATCAAATGGAGTCTTCTACCGGTGGGGTTTTTATGCTCCAGATGGGCCCGCCCTAGATGAGGTCAGCGAGTTGGTGGATGCAGGGAAGGTACTGCACTGCCTCATTACTGATATCGCACATGCTGGCATGCTTGTCATTCAGAACCACTTACACTGACAGAATGGGGAGATGGAAATCTTCTCATTTGTACACCAGTCACAGCCCGATTCATGCAGATCATGTATGATCTGCATCCCTCCGTCATTAAATATGAACATACCAGGGATTCCATACATGCCTGTATTCAAGGCTCCCCTGTGGCTTTGTTAAGGAGTGAGCATCGCATTCTCGCTGTGGTGGTTGGTGGGTTGGCGGTGTGCACGGTTGGCTGCTGGGCGATTGAGTCAGGCGCCAGGAGACGGTGAATGGATTTTTAAACAGTGCTGAGCAGCCATTCGCAAAGCGTGCGGGACCTCTGTCCTTTTGTCCCGGGGCTTACAGCGAGCGGCACACTCAGACCAGTGGCGGGAAGCTACGGACACACACAGCCACCCCCCCCCTCTGCCCACCGCCCGCATAAAACACACACATGCACACTCTCTCTGCGTGTCCTATTCTCAGTCAGAAGTGTGGATGGTTTCCAGTGTGACGCCACTGCGCTCCCCATTCATTGTTAACGACAAGAGATGCTGACCAGAATAACAAGCCTGGCTGCTCGTGTTGTGGGACTAGCACAGGATTGTCCAGCCTCATCACATTCTGAAGCCCTCCCTCACTTTTTCACATTTGCAGCTATGAAAGCAGAGATGATGTAGCATTAGGAGCTTGTGGATATTTGCTTGTCTAAATTGATTAAATATGATTACACTATACACCTTATCTGGGTCCAGTAGTATCGAAAATAGTTTAGTTATTCATTTTGTCTGGTTTAGAGTACTTAATCCATGGACTTTACCCCATCAGCACAATTTAGAAAGCACAAGTCGTCACAGACAAATATATGTACTTCATTTAATTGTCAAACTGTCAACACTAATTCTGCTGTCTAATAAAGCAGTCCACCCATCCATTTCCCCAGCCCATTAAAACAAATTATCCCATGTCTGATATGCTGAAGGTTTAAATCTGATCTCTTAATTGTTTCCTGACTTCCTTCCCGATTTCAAGCTCATATTCATGATATTTTTCTGCTGCTTCATCACAGATCCTGCCAGTTGTGGAGGCCCAATTTCCATTCACCCAGGTGCCCCAGGCTTTTCAGAAGCTGGAGGAGGGCCACGCCAGAGGGAAGACAGTAGTCAGGGTGGCTGAAGAGGATGACAGACAGGCCGAAGAGTTGGCGCAGAGCAGTCGCACAGAGACTGCAGAGTCGGAGCAAGAAACAGCCAAGCAAAACTAGAGACAGTCAGCAGAGTGTTGAGAGAATTGAACCTCTGTGCTTCTTCTCACCATTATGTGGCTGCTCTTGACAGCAGCAGACTGTATTATTCAATGAGGTTAGAGGTGCTGCTGTTGTGCAGCAGACTACAAGCGTGACCTGAGCTTGTAATGGGAGCGTGCCAAAGGCTGTTGTTCTTGTTAAAGCTTACACCCTCGTGCACTGTCTTGAAGTTTTAACAAGGTGCTTGAATTATGCTGCATTCATGTCATGGTGAAGTTACTATAATTACCAACTGAAGACTAATAAATACCATTCAGGTCAGCATCCAGCCGGTAATTACAACCAGGCAGCCTTCTGGTAGCTTTCTGATTGCTGCAGTCTATTCAACAAGGAGTTACATTATAAAAAAACGTCTGTTACGAACAGTCAACTGGAAATGTTTATCAATAGATGTTTTTACCAGGTGAAGCAGCATGATAATACAGGTAACTATTTGCATTTCTTTGCATTTGCACTACCTCCACGTTGAGTTGTTTGACAACTGCCAGGAGCACGTCATAACCGTGGGAATCTTTTTCCCACCATCGTATTGCCTCTCACATTATGTGAATGCAGCATATAGTAAGTGAGCTAAACAGAACCATTCAACATTTGGAGAAAAGCCAATACTGAAAAGCATTTTGCATTTAGTCTGTGCATTGTTGTAAACCAAGTCTAGCTCAATCTGCTGTACAACATATTTAAGAAATGTATTGACAAAAATACTTTTATTATTCTGAAAACAAAATACTTGTGTGCTGTATAGTTTTGATTAAACAAAGAAAAAAAGACACATTTCAAATGAAACAGTATTTTTTTGTTCCCTCGTGTTGCATGCAGCTGGAAAGTAAGGCTGTATATATAACATGACATTGCATAGAAAGATATGAAAGTGAAGTGTTAACACTGTTTAAGTTAATTAACATCAGGCAAACCGATTTATTCAATGAAAAGACAAAAAAAATAAACATTAAGACAGATTACTGGAAGTGTAAAATATGAAGTTCAGACTCCACTGTTTGTATGTTCAGTGGGTAGTAATACATTCTTACGGATTTATCCATAGCTCTCCATGTTGACCTCCTCTTTGGAAATTTGCGTTGTTCTCCTGCAGCAAAGGTCGAGCATCTCCAATGACGTACCTCGCCCTTGAGCACTTGTCTTGCAGCTGCATAGCAGAGCCTCTAGTAGACCTGTTCCTCTGATAATTCAGTCCAGCAGCTCATGTGTTTTCATATAATCTCCACATTCCACATTTGTTGTGGTTTGTTTGGGTCAAGTGTTTTTAGAATCACTTGGTTTTTGTCGTAGTGATGTCCCCCTGAAACAAATCAATGAATTTTTATTATTATTCTGGATAGTCAAGTGTTATTTTTTTATTTATTTTATTTATTTACTGCAGCTGGGATGAGTTCATGTTCCATAATATTATATATATATACTGTATACTATTAAAGATAAATTACATTTATAGTCATAGTCATATATGATCACTTGGATAATGTGGCATTTAAAAACCTTTATCCTGTTCATTCTCTGGGATCTGATTATATGGTAATGTTAACAATATTTATTTTTTAAATATATTTCATTTAAAATATAATCATGAGAAGTAATAGCCAGAATACTGTGCATCTCAGTACAGTGAATGATAGTTTGTACACATTATTTAGTCCACAAGGTGTCACTAATTGACAGTGATGCAAACAAAGCCCCCAGAAAGAAATACCCAGTTTTCAGTTTCAGGGAAACTCCAATACACAGAAAGTTTGGCTCAAGGTGATTAGTGTTACAGTCCTGTTGGTAATACTGGCCTGGTTAAAACAAAAGTTATTAAGTCAGAAGTTGCATCCTGAGTAACAGTAGTAATGCAATGTCGCTGAGGAAATGAGCGCATCTTGCATTTAAAACAAACAAACTTTTATGTCCTTGTGTTAGCAGGTGGTTGGAACTTGACACATCTGATAAGATTTAACTATGAAACCTGAACATTAAGTGTATGGAAGTTTGACTGACACTGAAGTATTACATAAGCTTGAAATACTTCACTGTGATCATGAACACGTTCAGACATTTGGACCCTCGGTGGCAAACTCATCCTAGCTGGTGCTAGTAGTGCTATCCAAGGTCTTCTATACAAATCATTAATACTATGTGTCTTGTAACACATGGAGAGAAATTGTTTTCTTTAAAGATACATGACATGCCACATAAGGATGCTCACCTTTGACTTCCAGGACCAGATCGGAGGTGGGGGTGTAGCGGATAAAGCCCTCTGGGGTGATGCTCCAGAGGTGGACTTGGTTGCCTGGCTCTGGGGTGAGACCCACACGGCTTCCTGCCATCGTCACGCTGCCACTGGGACTCATGCAGCACTCCTCCAGCAGCTGGAAACACAGAGAGAGTAGTGAATAATTTCCTCAGTGACATTTAGATTTTGAGAGTTGGATTGGCCATTTAACATTTAAACAGATTGTCCATTATTTAATTTTGGTACTTCTCATGGGTATAGACTTAAAACCAGATCAATGGACCAGTGATTAGTATCATATGGGAGTACCCCTTTGTTTGAAATCAGCAATAGAAGATTGGCTGAGGTTATTTTGTAGTACCCAGGTCTGTGGTACTAGAATCCAGTTTCAGTCTCTAGTCTTAGTCTTGTCCTTTGCTTGACCTGCTTTGGACCTGGTCTTGATTAGATTTTTATTTTGACATGATTAAAATGGTCCGGACTGCAGCGCTGCTTGTACCTGTTGATCTCCCTCATTACTGATTCATAGCTCTATTCACAGGTCAAATTTTGGGGTACTACTACTAGTACTAGTACCTTGCAGTGGAGATGTCCATTCTGGTAGAACCAGATCTGCTCGAATCCGTCAGTCTCCTCTGTTTCTTGGATCCGCAGCAGTTTGACATCATCCAAATCGCCGGTCACAGACATCATGAGCCCCGACTGTCTGTTCCTTAGACGGAAGTGCACTTGCTTCTACTCAGGAAACACACACGACCACACGCACAGGATCAGTGCTTCTGCTCAGTCAGTATGTTAACATACTAAATATGTCTATGCCATTTTCTATACAAAGTTTGAGCTTTACAAAATTATAAGATCACACTTCTCCACCATATAATTACACTTTGATTACGCCTCTATAATTACAATATCGGCTGCTGCAAAGGCCTTAACTTAACAATGACAAAATCAGCTACAATAAGTAGGCTATTGAAGCTTGCACTGCGTAGCTTTCAGTCATATCCACCAAAGGACAGCTGCTTTTTTAATGAATACTGTTTGAAAGTGAAATGAATGGCACTTGTATTTTCTTCTTTGGTTGTTGTTTTCAATTAAGTCAACCTGGCAGAGCTGTTAGAATTGACAGTAGATCAAAGTAGGTCCGGTGTGTAAAAATAAGTACTTCCGCCATTATGGTGCACAGATTTTTTTAATGCATGAAACTTTAAGCTTTGTGCCCATTGTGGAGCGACAGGATATACCTGCATAAGGGGACGGAGGGATCCGATTTTCTGCCAGCCGCTCAACTTGCGCCAGTCGAGCACCTCACCGGGTTTCAGCAAAATCTGAGCACCCCGATAGTTGATTGCCTCATATAAAACCCACCTGGTAACAAAGAGACGACAAAAACACAGTCAAGTTTTACATGTTCAACAACTACAATGAAACCAACACCACTTCCTTCTCAGCTTTTCTCTTTTAGCACTGTGACTGAGTTAGTCACTGTCAGTCTTGAGATAAGTACTGTTTACAGTAGTGTTTCCTGTATAGAGAATTTGGGCTGTATACAAAACAACTTTTGGGTTTGTTTGTATTCTTGTATGATTTTTTCATTTTAACAGTCTACATCCATGTGCAGTTGAAAGTTAGATAAGAAGGAAAATGTCTTTCATATTTTTCTTTCTTTCATTACTCTTCGTCCTGCAGTGTTGGTTCCTGTAACATTATGCTGCATTTTGGCAAGATTTCAACTTAACAGATCATCCTAGTTAAATAAAGGTCAAATAAAAAATGTAATTTCAACAGTTCTGATGCTCTAAAACCAGACTATATAACTGGCGATACTCGAAGGAACAAAGTTTTCTTTTGACTTGTAGGTGTATTTTTGAGTGCTCTCTTCCACGCAGCTCTGTGCCAAAGATAATCTAAAATGTACTGAGCTTTGCGACTGTCCAATTTCGCTGTGACACTAAATGTTGCTTTTAACTCTGGTCTCAATGGCTCTGTTCTTTGGCTGACTGCCCATCTCTCTCCTGCTGTAGGAATGTGCCACTCCAGAGACAGCTCTGGCTCACTGTGAGTCCTTTATTTCCTCAGCATGGGCTCACACCTACAGTCTGAATCTCGCACATCAGCAGCAGGTTTCCATCATCGCTCCATCTGTCAGTAGTTGTCATACTGCGTCTTATATGTGCTGACCCCGCGCTCTGCGCGCAGTTAATTTGAATCTATGAAAGACCATGTCCGGACAAACAGGCCACACTGCTACCTACACAGCCTTTAACAAAAATAACCCTCTTCACTACTTTGTCACACTAACAGACCTGGATTAAATACTGTTCTTGCAAATGCCAATTCAAACAAACAGCAAGACACCTACCTAGGTGTAGACACACAACCTCGACTTTGTTTCTTTTATCATCTCTAAATCCTTCATCTTTAAGTTTAAGTACCTCGCTTTGTCTGTTGAGATTTATCTCCTTTAACACCTAACTCTGTGAATTACTGTTACAGTAGTGGCACAATGGGTGTGGTTTGCCACAAGCAAAGGGCTGCACTGGATGCCAGAAAGCTTAAAAAAATAACTGACACATCGACTTGGCAGTTTACAAGTCTTGAATGTGAAAGAGATTCAAAAGAGATTTAAAAAAAACAACAGTGATTCAGAAGTTGAGCTGCTGAGAACCAACAGGCGCCGCTGAAGGATGCGTGTGTGAAAAATAAAGAATATTATTCTGTTTCACGCATCCCTGGCAGAAAACATGGCTTTGGGTTCACTCCTCAGTAGAAACACACACGCAGGCTGTTGTGCATGAGCCTGTCAATCTCACACCAAGAGGAGAACTTGGTGACAGCTGGGCGGCTGCTTTACATTCCCACAGAGTGAGCTGTAATGTACTCACATGCCTCCTTCCACTAGCACAGACTGGACTCTGCTGCAGCCCCCAGCCAGATGAAGGTTGACTGATCCTTCTGTTAGAACTACCCTCTTCCCCCGCAGACCACACCGCTCAAACAGAGTGATGGATGGCAGTGAGAACTCCTGTCGATCGAGAGAGAAAGTACATTAAGTGATGGAGTGGGCGGAGAGCTGCAGGTTGAAATTAAGGTTATTTTGAGGTTACCCTGGAAACACATTCATAGGCTACCTTTTGTGCTCCCCTCTGTTAACTGTAACATATGGATTGTTTTGTAAATCGACACACATGTTACTACTGCATATGTGAAAAAAGTTGTGCAAAGCCTTTTGTTGCTCCAGCAGAGGCTGCGCAGAGTCTGATAAATTGCCTCAAGTGATGTCACTGGAGTCAGCATCAGCTGGGGCTGAAGACTGGTGTGGAGTTACAAAGATGTGAGCTTACCAGACCCCTGTAGCCCGCTCCTCATCTCTGCTTGAGGCTACATCAGCTGCCATTAGCATAACAAACCCAAATCTCCAACCAAACTGTCAGTGGTCATGTTGCATTGTGGGTAATGTAGGCACCAGGTTTTGACAACATGAATGCGTAGAATAAAAAGATAATATCTCTGGTTCTGCTGCATCGATTTTGATCCTCTTCTTTTAACTTTCCATCGTGAGTCCGACAATGGTACAGGAGTGCAATGCTAAATCAGTGGAGTACTCTTTTAATATAATAATATTGATTGTAGCAGCTTTAAATATATCGTGTTTCCCTGCCTTTAAAACAGACTTAATGTCCAAATTTAAGGGTCTAATGCCCAAAAATTGTTGTTTTAGTTTAGGCGTCCACCCCCAAAAGGGAGTGGGCGTTAAAAGAATTAAAATACAGAGAAAAACTCACAAAGCCAACGGTCTGTAGCGACAGGATGGAGGAGCTCGCGTGGAAACAGCCCACTGCTCTCAGGTCTGGGTAGCTCCCCACTTCTAACACATACATCCTGCCAGCGAAGTCCTGGCCCTCAAATGCCAGCCAGCTGAAAGTCATTTGCATAAATAAATGCACACAGATATACAAACACATCAAGACACACGAGAGGAACACAGAATGAGTTCATGTTCTGCATTGGTGAGGAAAGATGATCACCATTTAAAACTATCTGCATGATGCAGGTTTCTAATTTTAATATGTACATTAAATTAAACAGCGAGTCACAGAGTATTCATGTTTGAGGATCAAGAGCATGCTGTGTTCGCACCAATGCACAGGACTAGGTAATTAATATGGATACTGCAGTATAAAAAATGTAAGACGTACAGTATATCACAAGCTGCTGCCTTATGGGACATTTTTTAGTAAGTGGAGCAGTGACAGCCTGTAGCAGATCCTGAGTCCCAGAGATACTTTTGTAATATGAGCAATATGCAGCAATTGTATCAGACCACCTTTGGGGAATTCAGAAGAGCCTATTCCTAAAATCTGCTTTTGCAGGATGGTGTTTCAAATACCAACGATTCAACTTACATCATAACTCACTATAACCACAGCATGATATTGTGTCCACAGTGTGCAGTATTACTCACCTGCCGGCCAGGACTTTGCAGGAGGCCACGGAGAAGCCGTCCTGCAGGGCGGCCACATTGTCCTCCAGAGCGAGGACAGTGCCTTGAAAACCGGGATTGGAGAAAAGCTGCACCTGGGGCACACACATGAAGACAACAAGCATGAGTCATCCACTCTTGAGCCCCTCACACACTACGTGAGATAAAACGGACACTATCTCAGCAAGATTAGATGTGCTCTGTCATCTTTTTCAGTTGCCTACCTTAAACTTGGCCGCATTCTCAAAATCATCCTGAAAGGAAAAACAACAGTTTACTGAGACTCATTAACATGCACTGAACCACAACAGAGAGTAATGAGAAATGGGGTTATTTGCATATTTATATCTTATATGTAAACTCCACAGCAGGGGTTAATTTCCATGGGGGGGCAATGACAAAACATATAATTATTTCTTTGCTTTATAATTGAAGCCAAATTATTAACTGTATCATTGGTCTTTGTTTTAATAAAGTATATTATTTTACTGCATTTTGCCTCTTAATGTCAGAGGCAAAGGCTTGTCAAAGACTTCTGGGTGTAGCTGCAACACTACAGCAGACTTTTCATGAAATCCATGTCTGTTTGTCATCATCTGGTTAAAAATCGAAGTGGCTTCATGATGACTCACCTTTGTGATCTATGTTTTCACATTCAGTCTTATGACAAGTATTTCCCTCTCTTACACTGCACAGATCAATTTCCTTCTTGTTTCACCCATGCCTCACGCTCCCAAAGATAATCTGCTGTATAAAGGTTTGTCTGTGCCCCTCAGGGATTCCAGCTACCCATCTTAAATTCTAATTTGGTCACAAGCAGGGTGTTGTGACTGGCCACGTGCAATGAAAGCACTCGGTTAGTCAAACTGGGACTACCAGGGGAAGTGAGAATACAGCAAGCACTTCGATATTGCAAAATTGCACAATTATTAATCATAGAATGCTAAAATTAACATGGTTATCTGTAACTAACTGTGCAGCTCAAGTGAACACACTGGCTGCTGCAGTGATTGGACAATCTGTCTAATAACTGAGCAAAACAGCAAGATTTCATAACTTTGTCTGAGTCACTGCTGCTCTTACCAGCACAACAGGCATTGCTGAGGCGACTCTGGGCTGTAGCGCCCCCCAGTCCTCTGGGCTTCCATACAGGCCTTTCTCCAGGATGTAGGGCTCGCCACAAAAGCCCGGCTCCTCGAATACAACCCAGCTGAGAGAGAAAAACAGAAAGAGGAGGAGCACAATCACCCTTTAATTCTGCACTGCCATTTCAGAGATGTGTTTTCTCCCTTTTCATTTGATGTTAATTCGTAGAGAAACTTTGATGTACCCACACTTGCTATCACAGAAAACCATAAGAATTCACAGTGTGACACAGTCAAAGTGTTCATTCATCATGAAAGTCAACAATTCTTGGTCGGAGTCCAGATTGATAATAGCCTCCCACATGATAGTATCTCAGCAGATATGTACTGTATGCACTCTTGGCAAATGTGGCATATCCTGGGTAGCTGTGCGAGTGTGCGTTGTTGTGGACGGCTCGAGCATTTCTGCTGCTAAAACAGGCGGGGGCTGTGTTTGCATGTGTGTGCGTGTGTGTCCTAACGTGCTAGACTACAAACAAGTCACACAACACACTCAGCCAATTGGAGGCTCAGAGGGACGGCAGCGCGGCATGGGCGAGGCTGCGCAAGCTAATAACAGGCTAGCAACACAGCAAGAATAACCTTTCAGTGTTGTGAGAGTCCAAAGAAGGACGAAATGTTCCACTCCACATTATTCATCATTTTGTTAGTCTCACCCTTGGGTAGCAACAATCAGCATGTCCTACATTTCATTATTCTGATGTGAACAGTGACTCAAATTTTTCTGATTTGCTTCTGGTTTTGTTTACTTCTGCATTTTTTCAGCTGATCGTAGCATAAAGAAACAGAAACAACTAGGAAACATAGCCACTGCTTGGATCTTCTACTTTTTCTACAGTGTGTAATAATACACATGGTGAGACAAAACACTTGTCTCAAGAAAGACAAGAAAACACCATCCAAATATAAATTATATTCCTTGTTAACGGTGTTCAGACGTCAAGTAACTCCTTCTCCACACCCTGCACTAATTTCACATTTATTCCCACTGCAAAAGGGTGTGACGCAGTATGCTCCAAGACCAACTTACATTGACAGGAAGTGAGGTGTGGCGGACTAAACATTAGTGGGCTAGGTAATCTGTCTCGACCTGTCAGCATGGGTGTGGCAGCCTTACCGCTACGCACCTGAGCTGCAAAGAACGGCAGTAAACCAGCACAAGACTTCACTGCAACTGTAGCCTCAAGTAATTATCAGGTTGAAGCGTAGGAATGCATCTTAAAGCATGCACTGTATTGTAAGTTGACATCCGTACATAGTAGCTAGACAGGTAGGGAATCCGGCATTCTTCATTAGAAACATACCTGAAGTCTTGCCATGGAAACACAGCTGAGGAATTTCAATACAAAGAGACAGATTTGATCCAGTTTACTTTAGCAGGAGAGATAATAATCCTGTGAACGTTCCGACCTTTTATTTCCCATTACTGCTCCCACAGCAGTGAAGGTCAAAAGGATAAGTATTATACTTGTCACAAGCTTACTTACACGCCACCGACAACATCAGTAGACTGCGTCTTCATGCCATAGCCAGTGTCATCCATGTTAATGACTGGCACTGTGAGGTCAATGTTGACTCCCAGCTCGTTGAAATCTCTGTCGCTGAACATTTTGAGGTGCGGAGACATGAAATCCTGTAGAAGGAATACAACCATGTGGTGGAAATCTGATGAGCGTCGCACCAAGAAACAACGCAAATGAACATACGAGCATCTGAGCGTTTAGAACACAAGTCAACATATACTCTCTGGCAGTGGTTCTTGGTCATGTTTTCAGACAGAAACAGTCACATCCGCCACAGTGGAAGTGAACCCTTGAGCAAGACAGACTTTGTCATATTTTCTTGACTTTAGTTTTGACGGATTTATTCGCTTGATGAGCATCACCTGTCAGAGTCTGTTCATCTTACACATGTCCTTTTGCTGTCTGAATAAATCTTAATAACCTGGATCTTGACAGCCTTGCGAGTGTGAAATAACATGAATCAGCCACACAGTTTGAGAACCACTGCTCTAGGGTTTGACTAATGAATCAGTTTACTCAAAATATTAAGCTGACATTGATCGGTTTATGAAAAAGTGCAGTGCCCACTGCTAATAATGTGAAGTTTATTCCCTTACCACAGCTTCATAAAAACAAAACTTTGTTGTCTTTGCACATTTTATTTAGTTTTTGTTCAGCGCTGTTTTTTTGAATCAATTCTCCAATAAAAACTTTAGTAAACCTCGGACTTCTCCGGTATTTAATAGATAGGTTGGGTCTCCCTGCTTGTTAACCCTAAACACTGTTTATGTGGAAAGTTTTGGTCTCCCTCTGAATGCTTTTATGCTTTTACATGGATTTTCACACAGACATCAGACAGAATCCTTTCCATTTTTGAAGACTAAATCTGACCATCACAAACACACAATTGAAACACTACTCCACAGTTACTTTTAACCACATACTGGTGTATTATAAGCTAACTTTGGTCACACAAAGGTGTATAGTAAGTTAGCCCTGTACGGTACTCACAGCCAGTATTGGTCGCAGTGACAGGAGCTGCTCTGAGCCTCCCCAGTCGTTGTAGTCCAGGTACTGTCCTTCCTCCAGGATGTGCTGCTGGCCCTCAAACCCAGGCTGGCTGTAACCCACCCAGCTGGAAGGAAAGAAGTGCAGCGATGTCACTGATTACAGCTGTATTCATAAATCGTGACTGCATTACATAACCTCAAAATTACCATCTGGCAGCAAAGTAGGTCCTGAATAAACTTTGCTCCAAGCCAAGATTACCACCTAACTTGATCCCGTGCAAGCACAGAGAATGAATGATGCAATAGAAGAATAAAGACTCACAGCCCTCCGATGATCTTTAAAGAACCCGCAGACATCAGTTTCTCAGAGTCAAAGTTTGCTCCATCTGCAGCAATCCTTCCTTCACTTTCATAAAAGCTGAAAACGTCACTGTCGATTTCTAGACAGGAGCCCTCAAAGCCAGGCTTTTCATACACCACCGCCTATGATAGAGAAAGGACAGGGCTTACATTAAACATGGCTCATCATTTACATTGGTTCAGTAGATGAACTGCAATAAAATGCTGTACTTGGTACTGACATTTGTTGCCACTTGATTGAAAAGATAACATTTCTTTCAAAGTGGGATCATATATATATAAGGTAAGTTTGACTAAAGTTTTATTTTTTGATGAATATCTCGCTGTGGTTATCACTTCAAATGATGAAGTGAAAAATGCACAGATAGACAACCTTGGATCCTTCATCTCTTTCAAGCATTTGTGAGCACAATATTATGAATGTGTGCCCTTCTGTGATTTTCACCTTGTACGATTGTTGAATGACAGTACAAGTAAGAGTCTAAAAAAAAAGGCTCTTTTTGTTTCATTCTGAGGTCTGAAAATGGCTGCTGCCAAAACATGCTGTGGTTACATTGGAAATTCTTTGACATTGCCTCTATTTTTGGCTTGAAGTAAGATAAACACTTAACAGAAAAATGGGCCAAAGAATGCAATGCACAATGCCAGTAGGCCTTTTATTAAACATGTTCCGGCGACTGTCCGGTTCTCAAGCCAAGTCCCCACGGACTGAGCTACTACCGCCCCCAATAAAACCATAGAAAATAAAACCGTAGAATAGTATGTCAATCCTACCTTGACTTCACTGGGATTCTCCACTTTAAAACCACCCTGGAACAGAGACAGCATCATTAACAACCATTTTCTTCTCTAATTAAATGTACATTGTAAAAAGTGAGACAGTCAGAAATTTCACAAATAGTTCTGTTTTCTCGGAAATGATGACAATTATGCAGCGAAGAAAATGAATAGAATACACAGAACACGCTGACCTGAACTTCTGTCCCTGTGGGTAACCAATTACTGCTAATTCTCACATTGACTGTCTTTGTACAGAGTGCCAGACAGAGAATATTCACACAGAGGAAACTGTAATAACAAAGTCACAATAGCGTTATGTTACTAGGAAAAGCATGTTCACGAAGGCTAATTGTATCATATTCATTTTATATGTGACTTTGCAGGCACAAAGGCAGAATATGGAATAAGTTTTTAGTTTAGCGTGTCAGCATGCCAACATTTTCTAATTAGTACTAAACAGGAAGAACAGCTGAGGCTGGAATGTCAATTTTGCAGGTATTTGGTCACAAACCAAAGTATTGGACAAATTCAAATATTGACCTGATGGTGGCGCTAGATGAAAAGTATTATCCTCTAGGGGCCTTGAATATCTGTACCAAATCTCATGGCAAACCATCCCATAGTTCCGGAGATATTTCACTAAAAAACAAAAATGTCAACCTGATGGTGGAGCTAGAGGAAAAGTCGGGGGATCACCAGAGTCATTAGAAGTCATCCTCTGGGAACCATGAATGTCTGTACAAGATTTCAGTCCGGACCAAAGTGGTGGGCCGACAGACACTGCCATAGAATCGCGTCACTAGCGTGGCCAAAAATAGTAAATTAACTTATCACATTCAGGAACTATCCTCTGCAGTGTACATTGGATGCTGCACAATAATACGCACAATTTTAAGTGGTCTAAGAGATCCGACAAAGGGTGACGGGAAGCCCCAGGTCTCAGGAAAAGGGTACACTCCTGTCTCCAGCACAGCTAGCATGCCCTGGAACCCCGGGTCACTGAACACCAGCCACCTGAAGGACGGAGAAACACCCACATTGCATGTTAATGAAGCACTAAGCCTCAAGGTCCCTCCACATTATGCCTAATGCCTCTCGGCAGTTTTAAAATAACTGCGAGTCATGACCTTGCATTGCTTGTTGCTTTTATAAAACAGTGGTAAGGCATCACTGTTATAAAAAAGGACAAACTCACTGATACTTGGTTTAATCAGCAGCTACAGGTGTGATTGGTAAGTTTGCTCAGTGCATTAAGTATTATTACATCAAGGCAGTATTTTAATTGGGTATCTTATACCTACCTCAGACATTAGTCATCCAACTACAGCTGAGAACAAAAGCTTTTTTTTTAAAAATAAAATATCTTGGGAATGGCATGCTTCAGTTCAAAGCACTTTCCTTTGTAATTCATTTTCAGCGTGGGCAGCCTTTGATGGAACCTACCTCTGGCATTTTGAGCCATTATGTAGCACAACACAATGCCTCATACCAATCACCACATGTGGGTCTCTGGCAGAGAAAAATGAACCCAGCTCACCCAGTCAGTGCTGAGGAAGTGATTCCAAGAGCTGATGCCAATCCTTATGGCGCTGAGAGATATATAATAACAGGAGCCGATGAGTCAGTTTGGCGAGTGAACTCTACTGAGTTAGGTGCATGTTATAGTACATTTGTTAACCGCAGAGCTACATCTGCTGAACATTTGTTCCACTTGTCGCAGAGCAAACACTGAAGGAGGAGCTGCTGAAGCAGAATTATTTGTAACCGAGCAAAGATGAGCTGGCGTCTGACAGGATTTTGTTTTGTCGAGACGTTGACAAATGCTGAAACAATCTCCAAAATGTTAGGTTTCTACAAAAGGTGCCAAGGTAAACCTACAAAAATAGCTGTGGGAAGAAAAGGTCTACTACTGCGTACCTTCCTAGGGGGCAGGGCACAAAACGCCCTGAATGCCCACACCTCTCACGTGGAAAAACATTCTCCCCTTTGCCAAATTCTCTCCGCACCTTTGTCTGTTTCTCACTCTCCATCTAGTCTCCACCTCTGCTTTCCAAGTGCCCCCACACCCACTCTCTCTCCTTTCTAACATGCAACAGCAGGACAGACATTCCTGAGCGGGCGAACGAGTGAGAGTCAAAACCAAAGACAAAGATAAACAGCGGGGAACGTAGTAATGATTATTATCTCTCAGCTATCCATCAAAGCCAAACACTGAGCACATCCCATTAAAAAGGCAGCTCTATGTTGAGCACAGCAGGCAAGATTTCCAAAGTCTACTCTTCTGGTGGGTCTGCCACTCATTAGCAATAAAAAAATCAATGCAGAAAACTGGGATTGTCTCATTACCTGCACTTTACGCTTTGCTGCTGCAAAGCAATGACACTGTGTCTTCATTCTTTCGTGCCTAAATGTATTGTATTTCAAATAAAATCTAATCTCCAGATAACTACCTGTCTACCACCCTGATCCATCACAATAAGTAGATCATGTGTCTTGCTAATGATTCGATTTTGTCAGCCTGTTCATTACTGTCGCTTTACCAGAGGTCAATCACAAAGATCTGAATGATCGGTTTTGTTGAAACAGCCATACTTACACCCCGGAGTGCACTTGGATGGAAGCAGTGCTTAGTGGGATGCCAAACGAGCCCGTCTCTATTGTGTCATCGTGGTAAGGTGTTACTCTGCCGTGGCCCTCTGGTTCAGTAAACAGATCAATATGGGGGATGCTGTAATCCTACAGAGAGGGGGAAACAAACACAGCAATTATCAGCAGTGGTCCATGCTAGTCCTTAAATCATTCCTTTGCAGTGTAACCAAGTAAGATCTGACCTGAGCAGAGTCTTTTTCATACTTATTCTGTTCTTGGTCTGGACTGAATATCAATGAAGCAATATCACATATTAGTTACGTTTCAGAGGGCCATGCGAGGTGACGATGACGTGGATATTGAAAAACTACCGGCCAAATGAGGTGGAAGTATTTATCCAGTGCACTCACCCAGACAGCGAGTCGAATAGAGCCAATCAACATTGGTGGGTTGCTGTGTGGTTCTGTCTGCAGCCCAGGCTCTGCCCACACATTTGTCAATTCAATGCCCCCCTCCTCCAAGGCGATAGAGCGTCCCTGGAAGTCAGGCTTCTCATACAGCACCCAGCTGTAGGGAAAACAAGAACGTGTAATCATATGGCAGAAACAGATAATTATACGTTGGGGAAAAAAGAGGAAGAATCAGAATAAATGTATGTGGTACAAAAAGTTTGTTTTAAAGCAATACTTTAATGTTTTGGGAAATATTCATACTTCTTGTATTTTCATATCTTTATGGTAAATATGAAGATACAGCCAGCACGGAGTTCGTTTAACTTAGCATAAAGACTGGAAACAGGGGTGAACAGCTACCAGAGCCAAGTCTCTGCTGGTTGCCTGGCAACCTCACGGTGGCAACAAGACTTCAGGAAGTTACTGCACATAATCCCTCTAAACCGCAATGTGTTGTTTTTACACTTTGGTTTTTGTACTGATCCAACAAACGGGACATAACGTGCTAATTAATGATCTTTAGAGGAGCTGTAGGAGAATTTTACTACCTTTGGGTAGAGCCAGGCTATCTGTTTCCCCCTGTTTCCAGTCTTTATGCTAAGCTAAGCTAACGGGCTGCTGGCTGTAACAGCACTGCATATTTAATGGACAGATTTGAGAGTGGCATCGATCTTCTCTTCTATCTCTTCACAAGAAAGCGACTAAGCGTATTTCCCAGAATGTTGAACAATTCCTTTAAATATTATTCAAGTGAGACATGGTGGGTCATTAACTAATGTCCACATAATTATAAGGACATAGTAGTTATTCAAATATATCAATATGCAACAAATTCTGTAACTATCGCTTTGCTATTTTCGAGAGAACAACGTAGAGGTCTAGCTTGGATGTTTTGACCACTCGTAGCGCTTTGGAGCAAATCTTTCATGAGTAGGTCCCAGTTTAGTTTGTACTCATGCATGCTCACAAGGACGCACATGTACACACGAGCATGCGATACAAATTCCTGCCAATGGTTTCACACTATTCCACTGATCGAAAGGTGGCGGTAACACGTCAAAAAACGCAGCAATGCTCCAGCAAAGACAGGGAAGAAGAACACTGCTAGCAAGTAAACGTGGGTGTAAACAATGCAGGTTTCAGTGATTCAAATGCATTCAAGCTGTTTGCCAGGCCTCAAGGGTGCACGCAATTTGTTTTGGTGAGTAACACAGAAGATAAACAGAAACTTTGTTTGTTTACAAGAAAACACCACGGGGCCCTTTAAAGGTAAAAGTGTGGGTATGAAATCGCAGCTATCAAGTATGAAACTCTCTGAATGTTTCATTAAATGAATCCTGTGACACATTCAGGAGCCTTCGTGGGCAAAACTGGCATCCCATTACCACTTGACACTAATTAGAACTACACTTCAACCATTTCCTTTCTGTCGTCTGAAAGTTACAATTGAATATCACTACTTACCATCCCCTAACGACCTTCACAGATACGAGAGGCGAGAGCTGCAGAGAAGTAGCATCTGCCACATCCCTGTAAATCTCATGCGCCTGGCCACTGAACTGAGGTTTCTCAAACAACACCATCTGTGTGGAGACATGAAGGGCAGTGTCATAAAGAGAAATAATCAATGGCAAAATGCATTACATGCTTCGTCTATCACATTAAATCGTGATTCACCGAGTGCTCTAAAGGACCTAATAGCATGGCACTTTCCTTCTATTATCCTTACAGTAAAAGCATATTTATGTTTTACTACACCAAAAAGCATGTACAGGCACACAATTACTTGAACCACCAGGGCATGCTGTTAATGTCATGCCTCACTTTAAAATAAAAGTTACATTGTTAGTTTAGAGGCCAACAGAACATTAAAGTTTGTGAATAATGAAGACAAAAAACGGCTGCTCTGGAGACTCTGTAGTCAATAACACTGTCTTTATTCTAAAAGCCTTCATCAAATCTACTCTAAAATCAAAAACCTTTTCATGCAGTGTTTTTTGGTTTGTTTATTAATGCCAGTGCATCCCCAGCACAGCTAAAGCTGGAGGTAGACTGAATTAAAACGATGCGTAGGCAAAAAACTGAAAATGTTGAGCGCCAGGGGAATATCTCTCTTTCTTGCAACAACTACTACTAAAGTTCTACAATAATGAAGAACCACAAGTTTTGCACTGCGTTGGCAGCACTGAGCTCCATGATTGTAATCACATCCAGCTGAGCATTTGCACTACACTGTTTTTTTTAAATACTTTGTTTACCCCCAAGAACACCATATGAAAAGCAGATGTTTTCACGGAACAGAGAGTTGTCTGTCCAGATTCCTCTCTCCATCTTGTTTCTATTCTACAATATGTGGGCAAAGCTGTGCCTACTGTACCTTTCCAGGGCGCTTGTGAAATCCCTTGGCAGTTCTTATCTGGAATGCAAAAACACAGAATTATAATGGCGACAAAGACTGCGGAGCATTGCAAACATCTATAAAATGCTAGAGAAGCTAATCTGCATTTGTTGGCACGGCAGCTCTGTGCCTGTTGAATGTACTGACCTTTTAGTTTACTTCCAGGGACACAACGGGTCCATGGAGACTAAACTGTTTTGAATTTGTATTCAAGCACACACACTGGCAGGCATAGCCAGCAGAAAAAAAAGGCCCTTAATACAATATTCTTGCAAAATAGTGCGAGTTTGGCAGCTACAAATGGCAGCGACAGAAAACTGAAAAAAAGTCAACTACAGCAACTAGAAAGCTTCTAACATCAAGTCAGGAACAATTTTGATCATCAGTCAATGATTTAAGTAAGTCCATAAGAAAAAATACCAAAAGTTCACTTGCTCAAGCTTCACAAATGCAAATATTTTCTTCTTCTGTGATAGTAATCTGAATTACTTTGGGTTTCAGACTGTTAGTCAGACAAAACAAGCAATTTAAATATTTGAACTTGGGCTTTAGGGAATTGTGATGAGAATGTTTCACTGTTTTCAACTCTTGACCGAACAGTTCCTCAATTAATTAGCATTAATTGGCAGATTCATCAATAATTTAAAAAATGGTAACGCTTCATTTTACAGCTCAGAGTAATTGCTAATCGTATTATCATTTCCAAGACGTTTTCTGGAAAGAGCTACATTATTTGGTGTCAATAATAGGGAAATCAAGCAGCGCTCAATCAGTTCCAGTTAATTAATCTAACTAATAGCTTGTGTTTGCAGCTGAACATGCAAAAATTTGGAATTTGTCTACGGGCAAACATACAATTCAGTATACAGTATATGGAGAACAAAAATTGCTACAGATTAAATATTTACTTGGGTCTAAATAGAGCAATCCTTTCAAGGAAATTCCTTTTTTTTCTCGATAATTAGGACCAAATTACATAGTTATTTCCAGGAAATTTCCTCTGAATTTATTTGTAAATTAAGGACGTGTAAGATGAAGCGTTACCAAAATAGTCACTAGTTGCAGCCCTAAACACGGCAGAGTCATGTTTACCAGACCAAATTAAATCAAATGGACCAGCAAGAAACCCACTGTTGCTCCCCTACTAATGATGACACCTGATATCAGAATGCAAATAGGGTTAAAAAAAAAAACAGGTGAAATTTTCCATAAAAACCGTAGGCAGTGCAGCTCCAAGGGAAATGAAGGCTATAAATAGTTTCCAGCTCACCTGCCAGTGCAGCGAGCAGCCTAATCTCATACACATGTTCCTCAAAGAGATGTACAGCTGTAATCTGTGATACTGAACTATTAGGTATCCTTTAATAGCATGTATGCCGCACACTTACATTATGACTAAGTATCCCCTGTGGCTGAGCTGGAGGCTGCTTATGCTCGGGGAGTGTAGGGTGTGTGGTTGGAGGAATCCCAGGAAAACATGGAGGCACAGCATCAGGAAGAAGCGGACCTGGTTTCACAGCCACGTCTGCCTCACCTCCGGGGGCTGGAGTTGTCATTTTTCCAGTAACCTGATGCATGAACCGAATACCATCAGGTAAGTATAAAAGTTGTTCCTTGTACTTCTTATAGAAAATGTACAGCAATGACGTTTGTTGTTATTTAGAGACATGTTAAAAAGGAGCTCTTAGTTCTATGAGTATTTCCTTTGTTGTTGGTCAATAACTTTGCTTAACTTCAACTTGTCTGTGCTTCCAAGAGGTATTTTGTCTGTGAAATCTCTGTGTTATGAGGACAACTTCTTTAACATTCACATAATATTTTGTTGGTGAAAGTAACACACAGAAAAACTAACCTCTGTTTTGATTTGCTCCTGTCCTTGTATGCTCTGCACTGGTTTTGCTGGTTCTCGAGGGAGGTACTTCTCTAAATAGTCCGGCAGCTTGATGTCGTTAAAGGAGGGAAATGGAGGACCTGAGTCACTGACCACAGCCTCCACAGCCTGGGCTTCCTCTCTGTTGCTCGGGGCAGGGCCCTGTTTGGCCAGTGAGTCTTTGAGTGGAGCTGTGGCAGTCGGGCTCGGCGGGGGTGGCTGAGATAAAGGTGGAGGGCTTAGCTGGTGGGCCTCGCTAGGTGACACATCCCCAGAATTGGTGCCTTCTGCCTGCGTTTGAACTCCATTCCTCTTCCCTCTGAAGATGGAGGAGCTGAGGCTGCTGAGGACACAGCTCCCCTCCAAGCGAGACTTCACCTTGATCTGGTCATCTCTCTCTTCCTTGACATCCTCCTCATCTTTGACGGGAGTCTTGTCCCTGAGGCGAGAGTGAGTGTCCAGGCTACTGAGCAGCATGCTCCTGTCTGCCAAACTTGCCCTGGCAGGCTTTAGGCCAGATTTGGCCTCCTTGCTCTGGAGCTTGGCTAAGAGGCTCGGGGTGGTGTCTACGGTGAACTGATTCTTCTTCTTCCTCAAGCCGAAAGTAAACTCCTCAGGGTCAAACGTCTTCTCAAAGCGGTCCTCCTTGATGGCAGGCATGGCAAACAGTGGCTGAGGTGGCCGGAGCGGGTTGTGTTTGCGTGGCGGGAGGGAGAACGGGGCGCAAAGTTTCTTGATTTTCTCAATGAAATCATCATCATCTAGCTCGCCGGAAGTGTCAAGAAGATTGCTCTCACTTCCAGAGGAGCTCAGTTTGGGCACCGGGACTTTAAGTTTGCGTTTGGGAAAGTCCACATCCAGCCAGCTAGAGGGGGCGTCTTGCCGTGTTGCAGAATCATCTTTGCTTAGTCCCCGTGGCAAATGGAGCTTCTTCATGGGTGAACGCTGGATTGAGTCTGGGATCAGCTTATTAGCCTCCGGGGAAGTGGGTGCTTTTGGAGTTTGACTCAGCTTGTTATTGACTGGTTCTTTTTTCACTGTGTGGAGTTGCGGATGTGGGGAGATATCACCATTAGCAACAGGTGAAAGTTCAATCATCGGTGAATGGAATGTTTTCTCAGCTGTCTTCTCTGCCACATTAACTGTAGAGCGAGAAGCATCGCTATCAGAGGGCCTCTGTGCTTTTTTTCCTGCGCCCTTAACTGAAGTGATATCACTTGTGCTTTCTTCATTTTTTGATGCCTCACGATGTGGGTGCCTAGGAGTGAGTTTCGTGATATCTCCTGAGATTTTGACTTCTGATTTGACAGTTGAACTTTTTTTCCCATCGTCCTGCACTGCTCCCTCGCTGCTCACAGATTTAGAGACAGAAACCGGAGTGGGCTCTCTAACAGATGATTCTTTGTCTGCCTGTGCAGTTATCAGCGCTGGAGTGTCATTTGCAGCTTTTACACTCACTTCCTCAACTGCTGTAGTTGCTTTGGTAATAGGCTCCGAGCTGGAGAACTCAGTATCATTAGCTCCATGTGTACATGAGTCATCTGGTGAATTCTCCGTTTTTTCCACAGATACAGAATTAGGCTGCGGTTCTGCTGCAATCCCCACTGGCTCTGTGTCTGCTCCAGGGCTTTCTGCAGACTTTGTTTGCAACTCAGGGGGCACATTTGTTGCCGTCTCTCCCTTTGAAGGCCCTTTATCACTCTTGGCCCCACTCACGGCCTCATTAGTTTGGGTGACGGTGACAAGTTGTGTTCGAGCAGGGAGAGCTGGTGATGCATCGACCTTTTCTGAGGACTCAGAGGCTGGTTCTGGTTGGTTGGTTTCTGGTTTTGTTATGTCTTTAACGGGCCGTGTCTTTTCTTTTCCTTCAGCCTTTTTTCTTTCATCATCCCTGGCAACACTCCCCTCTGTCCCTGAGATACCTTGTTCCCTGTCTGGAACCTTGGCCTTTGTGGTATTTTTATCTGAACACAGCAGCTGCTGTGGTTTTTCTTTTTCTTTCTTATCAGTCCGATTTGTTTTTTCGCTCTCCACCTTTTCTGATTTCTCCACATCTTTACTCTCCACCTGACTTATTAGTTCTGTATCCTTGTTTCGGGGTTGTGGTGTTTGCCCTGTGTCTTTTTTATTGGGTTCCCTAACTGTTCCTTTACTTTTTGGTTCAGATTGCACTGACAATTCTTTATCTGTTTTGGGAAGTTCAACAGGTGGCTTTTGCTCCTCTGAAGGAGTCTTCTCAATAGGTCGTTCAACCGCAGGTGAGGGGGAGGAGGCTGACGTTTCTCTGCTGTCCTTTGAGGCCTTTTTCCTCTCCTGTGTGAATACGAGGCTGTGTCCGCCTGCCTTTTCCTCCTTTTGGGGTAAAATAACGGGATCCTTGTCAATAGGCGTCTTTGTTCCACTGCTACAAGCAGCAGTATCGGGTTCATCTTTGTTGACAGGTGGTTCAGGCAATCCCTCCTGTCTGTTGGCCAGTTTGTCAATAGTCTCCTTTTTAAATGACGAATCTAACGGTTTCTTCTGTTTGTCTGACACCTTCAAGTCCTTTTTAAAAGCTTTCTGTTTGGTCTCAGACAAAGACTGTTTATCTGATGTGTTTCCTTGGGCTTTATCAGATGGTAATGGGGCTTTGTCTGTGAGTTGTTTGGAGGCAGAGGCAGTATCTTCTGTATCATTCACCTGTTCTTGTTTTATAGCGGTGACCTCTGGCTTACTTGTAGAGCAGTCTGGTTTGGTTTGGTCATTAATTGAGCTGATGGGACTGGTTGGTTCTTTACCTTTTCTTCTTTTAGAGCGGGAGCCAGTTCTGCTAGGGCCTTTGGACTGTGGGCTAATGTTATTAGTCAGTTCTGCAGAATCACCTGGCTCTTTAGCTGTAACATCTGTTTCAACACTGCTAGGTTTCGTAGCTTGGTCTGCTGTTTTCAAAGCCACTGTGTCCTTTGTTTTGGAGTCTGTTGTTTGTTCTTTAGAAATGGAAATCTTTCCCCCTACAGCAGCGGTATCCCGTCCATCTGGTTTTAATGTTATCTCTGACATTGCTTTAGCCTGTGTCTGCTCTTTAGTATCCAGTTTACCCTGATTGTCCAGTTCTGGTGACTTTGATGCAGCAACTCCCACAGTCGATGTGGATTTTTGAGACATTCCTGTCATGGCTGGCTTTTGAGGCAGTGCTGCCTTGTCCTCTGTTTTAGACGCCTCCGTGAAGTTCCTCGCTCGCTCCTTGATCGTCATCGGCTTCTCCCTGACGGGTGACGCAGAGCTGGACCTGGTCGTGTCGTGACGTTCAGCTGATCTTGACCTCTGGTCTGACAGCTCAAAATTTTCTTTCAGCCTTTCCGTGGCTTTCCTGACCGGAGAGACATCGGCGCTCCTCGGGGTTTGGAAGACCTGCTTGTTGACTCCTGCAGGGCGCTCAAAGAGGCTGATTTTATCTGCAATCCGGCCAACAACCGGCTTAGGCTCCTCATCTATTTTCTTCAGGTCGTGTAGTCTGTGTATGATAAGAAGTGAAGGTTTTGACTCATGTATCAAGCTTGCTCAACAGACAAACGTAGTGCAAATCTAGTTTAATGTTTGGGTGATTTGTTAAATTTAATCTGACCCATATTTTAATCTGATCTCTACTTTTCAGTGCCAGCCTTGAAGCACAGGGCTGTACTTTGTGTTATGACTCACTCTATTGTTTCACCGTGACATTCCACCCAGCAGCTAACGCGCATTCCCTGTTTTGACATCAGTGTCATGTAAGACAACAGCTTGACAGGTAGGTTAAAATGTCTGCTAATGTTGGCGGTACATTAGTTGTAAAATTAAACATTTATTCCTAGAAACTAGGGTATTTTAAGTGGAAAAAATTCCTGGAAGACTTTGCTATATACACTGCAGTTTATAGAAACGTGATGAGTCATTCATTCATTAACAAATCACAAACTGTTCTCTGTCTATATTTAATCAATCACATTCAAGTGAAGACTTACCTTGAATCAATCTGTGTTTTGGGCTTATCCTTTGCTTCATCTTTGGTTTTCTTTAATGCTGACGTAAAGTCCTGGTTGTCTCCCGCTAGACTTTGCTCAGGATTCAAAGGCACGTTTTTTGTAAAAAGCTTAACCTCACTTCGAGAAACCTTAATACTCCTGCGTTTGGACTCTGGCGTCTCTGTCTTCCTTTCCACTTTGTAAAGACTGTCATCGTCCTCCATGTCTGCGCTCCCATCAACCGCACATGTCAGAGTGGCTGCAGTGACTGAGTTTGAGTCCTGGAAGCCGTCCAACTGCTCGACTGCATCAGGACAGGAAGTCTTACTCTCCACTCCTTCAGGTGAGGCCTGAGAGGTTGAGTTGTGCTCGGAGGAGGAGTTTACAGACTCTCCCATGTGAGTCTTTGGACTTTTGCCCTGAGGACAGGCGACTGAGTTATCTGATGTAGGGATTCCCTCTGGGACAGGTTGGGCATTGGGAGGCATTTTTTCTTGGGGGCTGTCCCCTCCATCTCCCTGAGAGTTCTTCCTGTATTTCCTTCTGGCTGCGTTTTTACGCCCCATGCTGTCTGTCTCTGTTTGTTCTTTATCAGGTTCAGGCTCTGACTGTGAGTCTTTGCGTGATTTCAGTGACACTCCCACCAGGGCACTGTAATAACTCTGTGTCCCAACAGCGGGCCTCACGTTTGTCCTTTTATTCTCTGCACTTGTTGAGCTTGAGCTCTGCGGTGAATCAAAACTTGACGATGACTTTGCCTTGGGGAGGATCTGAAGGCTTTTTGTGACTTTAGTGCGGACAAATTCCTGTCCGGCACAACTGTCTGGGCTGCATTGAATCACGCTGGTCTCCTCCAGGTACACATGGAGCCTCCTGCCTGTTTGGGCCTGTGTTCGTCTCTGGGCCTGAGGCTGGGTGTGGGCCTGGTCAGAGTCCCATACCACTCCCTGCTCAGAAGAGGAAGAGAGATGTGTCAGATGACTGGCATTCTTCTCAGGATTCCCGCTCGCTGAAGTACCGTTGCTGCTCTCCTCCCTCTCCTTGCCCTGCCCTATTCTCTTCCGCCTGCTCCCCACAAACTCCTCCTCTCTTGGACCTCCTCCTGCTGTCTCAGTGCTGCTCACAACGGAGCCGTCTCTGCGGGCAGACTGCGTGGCGTCCTCCTCTTCACAGGGGAAAATGCCTCTGGAGAGACCCAGTGGATTGGGATTGGAGCTCTGTTCCCTCTCCTCCTCCCACTGTCGTCCCCTTGCCTGGGGTCTCACAGACTCCTGACTCTCCTCTTCTTCCTCTGACTTAACAGCCTGATCGCTAGTTTGAGAGGCATTTTCAGTAGGACTCTTCGGACCCTTTCCCCTCCACGGAGAGAACCAGCTCCCGATACGGCCCAAGACCCCAGTACTCGGCTGCTCCTCGGGGCTCTCAGACTAAAGCAAAAAAGAAATAAATCATAAATGTCTGCTTACTCGTGCAGTGCCAGTTAATAAACATGCATATTTCAGATGAATATGAGCAAACTGTATGAACTGACATAAGTTACACGTGGTAGTGCAAATATGATAAACTGCCAATGAACAAAGGAAGGGAGTGCAGGCTTGGGACCTAAAGTAAATATAAGTAGGGGTTGTTTGTGTTTGCTCATAGACATTTTTTAGTAATGGCCATGCATCTCTCAGCATAGCAAAGACATGCAGGAGTGCTTATAACCTGTAAGCTTACCGTAGAAAATACCATATCATTCAGATTCTTTATGTAGGTTGTGAACATGATTTTGGTTTAGAACAAAAACTCCTAAAGAGCATAAAACAAAAAACAATATCATTCCACCAGGATAAACAATAGCAGTGTGAAAGAGCAGAAAGGTATCATAAAAAAAGATGTTCTGCCTTAGCAAACTCATAGATCCATCCTTTACTCTCTAACTTTGAGCGATTCCTTTTGGCAGCAGTTTCAAGATCCACTCACCCTTAATTAGACATAGAAGAAAACTTTTCTCCCCACTCCAAAATATAAACAGCAGTGTACAGCAGAGGATCTGTACTAAGATGCATGTCTAACTGATGAACATGTTGGGTTTAGTCCTCTTTGCATCCAGTAAAAGTATCCACAACTGCTCGAGTGCGGTAGACTGGCATCGGAGATATGGGCGCAGATGAAGTTCTGCCCCTCCAGCGGAGCGCACGCAGACCGGTGGTAAAATGATGCCTTCAAGTGCTCCCCGTAAACTTCTCACACGAGTGTCACTATGAAGCCGGTTAGTCAACAAGTGGTCCGCCACCTGGCTGCTAATGGCAAACCAGACTAGGGTTTAATCTTATCTAACTGGCTGCTATCAGCAGTGATTGTGAACATTTTACCCTCCAAGTGGAAAAACAAACATTTTAAAACTACTTCAGTACCCTTAAGGCTCAACAACTCCCAGCTGGCCACATTAATACTTTTAACCCATTTGTTATAAATTATAATGTGGCTGATCTTGGAACATGCTTGTAGGGGCTGGAAATGTATGTTTTGTTATAACTTCCAATATTTCTGAAGTTTTCAGTATAACTGTTTTTTGTGTGGGGTCACAAGGTCAAGGGTAATTTTGATTCACTACCCTGTTAAACATTTAAAATGGGGATGAGTATGCTTCTCTTGACTGCTGTCAGTTTTCTCATTACAGCAAGGGCATAGGCTATATCCTATCATGGTTTCTATTTCATCTTTTTGGAATAATAAATGCTTAAATGAACAATTGGACTGTGATGGAGTTGTTTGGCTCACATCATAAAGCCATCTCCCAACGTCTGAAACTTTAAGTATCTATGAGTCACAGTACTGCTGCCCACATATGTCTCATATATGTTTGCAAGACAAATAACAGGTGGTGCATGTTTGTGTATATGTGCTTCCTCATATAGACTTTTGCTGTTGGTACATATCTATTTATATGTGTCTCAACGTCTCTGTGTGCATATTACTGCAGTGTGCTGTATTTGTTGCTCTGCTTGAGAAGCAGCCCAGACAGAGCTTCACCACAGCAGGAGAGTAAAGAACAAGTATGACAGTTTGACATTACCTCCATTAAAATACATACATTTATTACATTTTAGTGAATTTAATATAGTAAATTAGGGGAAATGGGATTATTCAATAATTCTAATAATTACCATAGAATGCTAAACAGTGATGTGTAGGGACACCCAAACGTTGACACATCGCAGCTTGGAACCCAAAAAAATCCCAAAAGTATCACTTGGCTGTCAAACATGTGAGACACTTCTGGACAAATTTCTTTTAGTTTTCATCATTACAACAGAGACCAAAGACCAAGTAGTGCTAATGAAGTCCAGAAATGTGGAAGTCATGTTTTAATAAACAAAAGCAGCATGAGACTCTCCAGGGGTCCCAAATAGACCCATCATGTCTAATATTTATCAAATAAGCTGCATAACCAGGTGTTAACGTTACAGTGTGAAATCAGATGCAACAACTCTGGTTTAGGATTAGTAAAGTCACACTGCTGTCTTAAATCTGCTGAAGCACCTCGTTCGGGTGGATGATGCGCGTTAAGCTCAAAATTCCCACATTTATTTTAGCAACTGAAGGCAGCAAAGAGGCCGTGTCCAAACAAACTTTTCCAGGGGAAATGACGCACCGACTGTGTGGGTTTCTGAGCCTGTTGAATTCAGTTTTTGGTTTTTCCAAATCCGCGTGCCCTTGTTTCACTTGGCGGGCGGCTCAAGTCAGTCTTTCCATGCTGCTTAGTCGAGGAATTTAACCCTTTAACTGCTTTTGTCTGAGTAAATAGTCATTGTTTCGACTTTCTTTTTCTTTTTAGTGAAATAAAAGAACTACAAATGAAGATCATTACATGACAAAGGGTTTAATCAAGGCCTACTTTTTTTTTTCACTTTTAACTTTGACACACAGTCCAGGCTGCCTGTAGGTGTGGGAGTGGCCCTGGTAATTATTGGTTTTTAAAAAAGTCACATACCTGTTGTTGTTGGTTATTATTTTAGACATTTAACGGTCCTGTTAAGCCTATATTATTAGGGGATAGTAATGTTTTCATCACGTCTTTATTCTTGGAGGACTAGCCTTAAGTGTTTACATATGAAATAAGATTTAAAGATAAAATTTCGCCCACTAATCTAACTTGAAAAGGCAATCCCGATGAAGGTCTAACAGGTTTCTACACAAACTGCTGCTCCGCACAAACTAAACAAACAGCGGCCCTGAAGCTTTGCAGTGCTATCAGACAGTCCAGTCCTCTAAAATAGTATATCGACCAAGAAGCCCACAAGCCCTGGGTTCATTTCTGTGCAAACGCGCCACCAGAGACAGAGAGCGAGATCTTACCATGATTACAGTGTTTCTCCTCAATTCTCGGCTGTCACGGGAATAAACCAGTCAAATGCAGCCCGCTGCTAAAGCCATCGTAAAAGAATGAAGCCTTTCAGTGCGCCACCGCCTCTGTGAGGTAACCTGTCCCTCCTCAGACGGGACAGGGGAGTCTGCGCCCGCACTGATTAATATTTAGTGCGCTCTAAAATGAAAAAATATCTAGTCTAAACTCTTGTAGATGCCATTGTGAATGTTGCTTTAGAAGTGTGTTTTTTTTTCCCATGGTAATGTGGGCTGAGGTGCATGTGGAATCTGCCCGGGCCAGGTAACACACCCCGAGGCTCTGAGCACCCTGACACAGCAGGCAGCTATGGCGGTTTATTGTGCAACTAGGGACACAGACAAAGAGACTACAGGTGCAGACTGTGGCAGACTTTGGTTTGTAGGATATCTTCTGTTAGATAGAGGCAGTGTAGTCTGTGGATTCCCCTTTTCTGTCCTAATTAAAGACTCTGCATAGAGGCTCTTGTCACTGGTGGTTTTGTATCTAATTATACTAATTATATGTTTTTTATGCATTCTCTAACAGTATATCACACTAATGTATCCTCATGTTGCAGGTGACCTCTAAGAATCCCCTGCATGACCTTTATCTGGCCCACTTTTAAAACCAAAGGTAAAGACCTATATCCTTCAACCCTAAAACCTTTTTATTCACAAACAGTGATCGCACCACTGACATGCATCACAGTCACAAACACATGCAAATACAGTCTCTCTACCTGTCTGTCTCTTTCTCCGTGTCGCTCCCATGACTTATTAATGCGTCACAGAAGCTGAAACCTGTCTCATTCTCCACCCTATGAAAAATTTACACATTGCCTTTATTTTCTCATGGGGGAAGAACAAACTGTTGATAATTCACAGGCTTGTATCCTCAATTATATCTGTTCACACTATCATTTTTACTTAAAGAGAAAGACAATTGCTCTGGTTTTGTTTTGTTTTTTTAGATTTTATGTCTTTCCATTATAACAAGTGTTCAACCAATGTTTGGAGGCAACAGGTGAAAACGATGCCACTTATCACAATTATCACTCAGAGGAGTGGAAGTCTAGTTTTACTGGTTTGGAGATAATTGAACAAGCAGTTGTTGGAAAAAAAATACACAAACACCGAGAAAAAAAGCACCCTTCAGTGCCTCTTCACCTCAGTTGATTCCACTAATTGTCCTGGGTTTAGCTCTAGAGCTTGTTATACACTGACAATGCAAATGCGCGGGGGATGAGTCATGCATTCTGCTTTACTGAGCAACTCCGACTGACTCCAATTATAATGTGCAGTGTAAAAAGAAGTCATATCATTTTTTTTAAAGGAATTGGTTCATCCAGGGAAGAGTTTGACAGCATGTGCCAAGAATCGTTTTCCGGCGCTGCCCTGTGTCACACATTCATGCAGCTACAGACATGCTTACCTGGCAGCTGCTCACCACAAGCAGCCTCCTTTTGTTACGCCGAGTAGCTCCACTGGAGGCGTGTGTAAACAGCTGCTTTGGTGTTGTTGAGGGAGAGAAAGGGAGTTACTCATTCGCTGTATCCACCCAGATTCTCCCCGCTCTGCGAGAGATTTGAATCGGCAGGCTGCCGGGGCCAGAGGGACAATCCTCTGAAGTTAGAAGAAGAATACATTTTAGGCTTTAGAAGAAAGCTCTTGACTGCAGTTCTTCAGCAACTTTTGAGATCAGTCTAAGAAACATCTGGCGTTTTTTCTTCTATAAGCTTTTCAAATAGGAATGTAGCTGCAATGTACGGGTTGCCATAGCCTCCCAATTTAGAATTAAGTATTTAGTTTAGGGTGGCCACGCTTTGGTATAATAAGTATGAAAAAAGGCCCTCACAGTATGAAGTGTGACCATTAATAAGACATACTGTAGATACCTCAGATGCTGGATATTTACCAAAGAAAAATAATGACATGCCAAACATTTTGATTGGTAAGACACAGAAAAAGCTCTTCAGTGCAACAATTTAAAGAACATGAAAACATTAATAAATCTGAGAGCTTCTTTTAGGGATCCCATTGGGTTTTCCCTTGCCAAACAATAAGAAGAAAGCCAAAAAATACTTAAGAACTAGTCTGATGAGTATGTTCCTGACATTGAAATCTTTGTATTGGAATAAAAGGCCCAAATCCCTCTCCTGCGTGCTGCTGAACACTTTGCTGCAATGCAGAAGGAGAAATGAGGAGACTTTGAGCCTTGTGTTTATGGATCGCCGCGGTGACTCATCCCTATCAGAGTGTATTTATAATGTACATCTGCTAACTCAGACATTTCACCACCACTGATGAAGCACTGGTGAAGAAGCTCGCTCTAATTCTCAGACAACCACACAAGCAGCAGCGATCCTTGTTGTTTAGGTGACTCCTCGCCAAGATGGTTGGCTCTCGAACAAGTATGCCTGAAAAACAATTTCTTGACTTTGAATGAGATTTATTAAATTTGCCTGAGTCATGTAACTGACATTTAGATGGAGATAATAAGGCAGGTTCAGAACTCAGGGAGTTAAACCATGGAGGCTATTGAGGATGCATTCATCTTTCTTCTTAAGTGCTTATCCTTGGAACGGGGATTAACGCTGTCTTGCAGATATTGTGTAACATCGCCCTTGTTCATATCATGGCAGCATGCGCTTGAATCCCATGAAATATGTTGTGTGTCTTGTTTTCCTGCAACCGAATATGTAATTACCATTTGACTGACACTGTATTTTTAACACCCACCAGATCCCAAAGAATTTTCTGCGTCAACAAAATGCCAATGTTTTCCCTTCTCCCTCCTCTGCCCCTGCCTCACAGTCAGTCCCCCCATTGCTGCTCATTTGTTGAAGTGTCATTGCAACTCACCAACTGTCAACCACAATGCCTGGGGAGACCGCCCTGGGGCGTTTAGGAGAAAGAGCAAATGGCAGACTTGCTGCATGGAATTGATATAACTCCACTGCCCCACCCACTGGTTGTTGATGCTCACTACAACCTTGGAGGCTGGCACGCCCACAGTCAAAACTAGAATCAGAAAAGATTCTTCAGGGCTTTTATATCAAAGGCGCATCTGGAGTTGGATAGACTGGGTGTGAATAAAATTATATGAGGCCACATAAAAGGAGAGAGAGAGAGATTACTGATATTCACACAAAACGAGTTGGACAAATGGAGATGCGCACACACTTTTCTCCACAATTTTCTTTTCTATGCAAATGGTTTGTCAGCCTTGTTGTCTTTGGGACTGAAGAGCGGACACAGTTTGACTAAACACCCACTCATTCAGAAGATAAACAAGAATGTGATTCACTGCTGCTCCCTCCTTCGCCGCCAAGCCATTTAGTCCTACATCACCACAGCAACCCTCTCCAATGATGTGTAAATGGTTTTTACTTGAAGTTCTGCCATTCAGCCACGAGGGAAGGGCCAAATTTCACGCGGTGAAAATGACTGTTAATGTACCCTTTCTCTGTGGTGCTACCTGTAGGTCTCCTCTCAGGTCACAAGTATCTTTCAGCAGAACCACCAGAAGAGGAAATCCAGCAGACACTTAAACGCCCCACTGATGTTTTAGTCTACTTCACGATGGACCTTAGCATTTGTTCATGTTTACATTACATAACCTCACACATTCGCCTGCTGTCTGCCCACACAACCCCCGGCTGTCTGAACTCTGCAGCCCCTAATTCAGAGCTAACTGCCCCCCGACTGTGCTCTAAACTCTCAGAAGCTGCTTTTTTTTCAATCCTCCACTTGTGTCAGGAGTGGTGCTGAACAACACTTGTAAGCATTACCTACTGAATTGAGCAGGGAAAGTGACAGTTTAATGATTAATGACACTTGTATCCACTTTTCTGAGCTCAGTGACAAAAGCATAAATGCAGGATTTGTGCTGTATGGCATTCTGCACTTAGTGAGAGGAGAGAAAGGAAAAGGGGAGAAGGAAAGAAAGTTTGGATGTCTTATTTAATAGTTTTATACCTGATCTCTGGCACTATTCCCCATGTCAGCTGCCACGATATTTAACTGGTCAAAATAATTAATTGCTGCTAATTTAAAAATGTGGTAATTCATTAAAATAATTAAAGAGTAACATTTCTCTATTGATGAGCTTGACATAGAAAAAAGAACATGGACCAAATTGCAAAAGCCTTCCCTGCAAATGGTTCTAAGGAATGAACTAATCACATTTGTTCAGCCTGGTCCCAACTTGAACATTTATTTCCCCCGGCCCACTGGGGAAAAGAATTAATGGGCTGTTTGTCAAAATCTGAAAGACTGATTTGGTGGCGTCAGTGTTGATTGACTCTCTGGCATTCCCAGCACATCTCTCCATCAGCTGAATGCACCAAGCTCGGGCATTTGCTGATAACAATAATAGCTAGCAATGTTCCTTTGCATAATCACCACCTGAATGGTCTCCAAGTAATTTAATTTGTTATGACTGCAAAGGATATTTCTTTACGAATAAAGACAAAGACAGGAGTGCAGCGCTGCTCAGCACTAGTGAAGTCTTATGACTGAGCTCTTCAGTTAAAAAGTCCCCCAAACATTAAAGATTTTAATTCCAAACTCAATTTGCATTTGATCCTTTCACTAAGCGTTCATATTAATACAGATATTCTGCTATGCTGCCAGCATGGTAAGAGAAAATATAAGACTCCAAAGATATTACTTTTTGGCCACTTGGAGGCAGCGTAATAAGCGCTTAACATTTGCTGTGTTTTACTGCATAGTACGGCTTGACTCGACTCAACTCACTTGGAATCGTCCTTTTTTGGTTTTCCATTGTGGATAGTACCTGGTACCTGGTACTTTTTTTGGTATCACCTCGGTCGAGGTTCCAAGCGAGCTGAGCCGATACTAAAAGGTGACTTTAAAAGACTACAGACCACTGATTGGACAGAGTCTTGTCGTCACTAGAATCCTATTAAGCTTGTGTAAAATCAACACGTAGACGACGACTACTTTATGGAGCCCTGATGAGCCAACACAAAAGCAGATAACATTACTTAGTGCCATGTGCTATTGTTTACGTTTGTTACGTTACGCTGTTGCTTCATATTGTGTTACAGTAGTTCATTTTACAAGGCATTGATGATCAGCTAAGAATCCCACCTACACTGAGTGGGTACTATCTGCAGTGGGAAACGAAGTCGAGAAAAAAAAGCAAGTCGAGTCGAGTCGTACCATTCAGTGGAAACGCGTCTATTGACATATTATCACCTTAAAGTTGACATGGCAGTAAACAGTTGTTTATTTACACATCCAGCAGACACGGAACAGCATTAGTATTCATTTGGAGTTGTGTTTCTGGCCACCTGGCAAAGTCCACAGTCATTCTCCTATCAGCTCCACTGACTCCTGAGGGAAATATGTGGCTCTTTAGTTGCTAAACACTCCACTATGTTCTTTAGCTGGTTGCTAATATTGCCTGTGTGCCATTTGGAGCTGGGCAGGTAGTGTACAGAGAGTTTATCAGAAATTGTTTGCTGGAAACAGCCACCTGTTGTAGTTGGAAATGGGGTTGATGGGAGCAGTGAACCAAACCAGTCAATTCATGAAACCAAAATGAAAAACTAAAAGGTGCTAAAAGGCTTCGCGAAGCCGAGTGGAGGTGCAGAGTTGATTATTTTCTGTGGGTTTGTCACTATGCTTTCAAATTCATTTGACCCATTGTTAATATAAAAATATTGGAATATGATCTCTTTTCATAACCCTTGTGTAATGTTAACAAATGCAACACCACACCAGTGTCCAGTTGAATTCCATTTAAACCATTTAGGCTTTATTTGGACAATCAAAATCATTTCTAATCTAAGAGAACTCTGTCTACAAAAGTATTATATCACATTGTCATCCAAGGTCTGAGGTTACCTACCCTGCAAAAGAATAACGTGTTTGATTTTGTGCTACTAATTACACAGTTAAAGTACACTCCACCTTTTTAATAGAGGGCAGCACATTTTAGAACAAAAATAACGTAATTCCATGCTTTTAATCTTGTTGCTAGACCAACCTGCATGTGTGTGCTGTTGGAGAGATAATGTCCATTGTCCAAAATTGCACAAGACAACAAGACAGCAATAATAGCAGGATGAATTGTTGAAAGCATCTCTCCCTGGTGACTCCGCTGCCTTTCTCATTTTCCTGTGTGGAAAGCCATCTAGTCCGGGTACAGTGCAGCCACATCCAATTCATTCTTCACAAAGAATATAAGTTTGTAGCTGTGAGTTGCACTTAATATGGGATTGTGGGCCATCTTTTGTGCTCTCTTGCTTGTTCATCTGAATGTATGCTTGTTGAAAAAGCTGAAAACACTCAGAGCAAAGACGCTTTATAGGAACAAAGGTAGGTGTTTGGCAGGCGAGTATTTTTCCCCCGTGTCAGGTCACAAACAGCCCTGTGAAAGGTAAGCAAATAATATAACACTACCACTATGTCCATGCCTGTGATCTCTTTGTAGAAGCAGCCTTAGCGGATGTCACAGTGGGCATCCTGAGAGTGAGACTGGCGCTCCAGTATGACGGATGGCTCGTACAGCAGATCGTCCTCTCCAAGTGTTGAACTGTGCTCCAAGTTCACAAAGTTAGGGATGTTGTAGTGGGAAAAGAAGGCACACTCTCTGTCTGTCTTACTCTCCTCTATTAGTCCACTGAGAGGTTGGTGTCCCCCAGCTTCCTCGGCGTCCTCCTCCATCTCGTCCATCCCTGAGGAGCTGATACCTCTGGGCCGGTTGCAGGTCCCCTGCTGGACTCGGGCGCCGGTGTGCTTTCCAACCCTGATGTCTTCTGGTTTTTGCTTCCCCCGACCCTGATCCTCCTCGTTGATGTAGAAATGGAAATATGAGCGGGACTCCCCTAGTAACGGACGAGAAAAGGCTTTGTCATTTTCGTCCTGGGGACCGTCGATGTCTACCAGACAGCTCCCTGGTCGATGGCGCTTTTCAGCAGAGTCTGGGTTTCTGTTAATAAAGAGAGGAAGATCAAGGGTGAGATTGCAGCAGGAAAAGGCTTTGAAAATATGAAGATGCTTTTATTGTCCTGAATGAACCTGTAGCTGAACTCTTAAAATTACTGAGGATTTCTTGTCTTGTTTTCCCTCTTTTTTACTATTTCTGTGTATGTGTCGGGAAATTAATATTAAAAATCTCCCCAGCACTTTCCTAAAAAAGGAAGTGGGAGAAAGGGGGGAGGTGACATATTGTCAGCCAATAAGTTCCCTATTTCATCTTGGCTTAACCTCAGAGCCTTACTCAGACCTTATATAAATGATTTCTCTCCAATTCTCACTGCTGAACTCCACTTGAGATGTGCCTTTGGCCACAGGAAGCTCCAAGTCAGATATCAGCTTTTCACAAAAGCACAACAACGTCACGCACACGAGAACAACCACTGGTTACCCAAATTAAAATGCCTTACAGCTTCATCTACTGTCAGGATAGCGGGAAGCATCCCCAAAACACATTACAGCCCTGTCTCTCTCATGAGTTCACCCTCAGACATGAAAGCTGCCTCGGCTCTGAGATGAGAAGTGCCAGAGCTGAATTGCTTGAGCTCTCCTTGGTGCTGAATCGGTCCCCTCAGGGTTGGACGTGAAAGTGAAAAGGTGGGG
>NTHP01000574.1:111872-125329 GCA_003416845.1 Oplegnathus fasciatus | reverse complement strand
TCATCTTTGTTTCTTGTAAAACATTCTATTTCATGCGCTCCAATATTATGATCTGTCTGTATTTTCACAGCCTGGATCAAGGTTATGTTATTAAGACAAGCACTGTACTTCTATTAATTCAACTTCAAAATAGGCTGCTGCACTTGTGGAGATAATTTGAATGACATTCTCAATAGCAGATTTCGTATAGATTTCTGAGACAGTCACAATATACATTGATGATTTGATGAGTTAAAACCCATTGTAATGGTCATCCCTTATCATCAGTATATGATGTTCAGCATATTGCTGACCTTTCTTGAAACACATGAGTCCAAACTGATGTAAGGTGAGACTAAAGCCTCTGACGTAGAGGCTGCAGACCTCTGATGCATGTAAATGGCCACTGGGAGATGCGCTCTCTGACTCACCACTGCAGGTGCTGTAGGCAGGAGGCACTAATAAACGTCACATCTGCTGGTTAAACCCAGAAAATTCTTCACCACAAATAAAGACACAAAAATGCACCGACATTTTGCTAGATGCTAGAAACAAAGAGAGTGAAGGATGCATTTTTCAACTCCCCATTTTCCATTCCATTTTATCAACACTCTACTGCACACCCATTTATCAAAACGCTGTGTGTGTCCTGTACTGCTATGGGCCATTACATTTTTCCAATGTTGCTTCTTATTTACTTTCTCTTCCTTCATTCATTTGCCCAATTGGTCATAAATCTTCTCCAGAGCTTTAAATCTACTACCACCCACCACTCTGACTACTTTGAATCTGTCCATTTGTGAACTGGGGATAGAAGCATTCAAGACTTCAAACTAGATAATATGAAATATTCATAGATTCTGCATCAGCATTGTTGCTACGTGCAATGCATGACTCTGATGTTGCCATGATAAATTCAACATTTCCTCACAGACAGCGAAGTCTTATCCTCAAGATCAGGCCTGCATGGCAATTGAGCTCTCTTTATTTGTCTCTTGTTCTATCCTGTCTTTTACTTTTTTTCTGTCTGTCTTTCTCATAAGATTCCCTAATGTGTCTAGTACTGGGTAAATTCTCAGTTTCAACCTCTGCAGAGCAACTTTTTCAATCTCCACATCCTTGAATTCATAACGTCTGGGATACTGAGGCTTCCCTATTGCACACATAAACTCGCACTTTTCATTCAGCAGACACTTCCCTTCTCTCACTCTGCAACATCAACCTTAAAGACTCCCTCTCTCTCCTTTGTCATCTAAATTGACTCCTCACAAGTGGTATTTTTCGGTGCGTCAGCTCTGATGGATGAGCCTCCCAAATCTGTTTTTGTCAGCGTAAACTCCAGACCGTGCTGCATATTGAGTAGTCGCCCGAAGCTAATCCCAGCGCAGAGCAGAAGGGAAAGACGTGGCACTGTCATCTTGACCCTTGCTCAGGGATTCAAGTCTTTGCTCGCTGTAGTAGAGGGTCAGTGACTGGAATGAAGATGACGGAGATAGAAAGAAAGAAAGAAAGAGAGTAAAACAAAGGCAACGAGTTCATGAAAGATGGAGGATACCAGGAGAGACTGATGATTCTAAATTAAATAATAATTTCATTTATAAAACAACAACTACCATAAATAGATTATTTTGCAGATCCATATTTCTCCAACTCAAAGCCATATAAGCGTATAAAATGCAGCCTCCCTGACTCCCTGTTATTATGTTTTCTTATCTTCAGATTTATTTTCTTTGATGCTGTGTGGTTTGCAATTGAATTTCAGATTTTTTTCCCTCATACTTTTTCTCATATTTTCTAGGAAAGCTGTCTGCTTCTACTTACAGTGCACCTTCATCCCGTCAGATGGTTTCCAAGGGAACACTCAGGACTTCAATTAAACCGAGATCTGGATCAGTCTGACCTTCTGCATAGCCATTCTCAGAACATAACTCAAAGCTCAATGAAACCCATATGAATGCACATGCACATGCACCATCATGCTCACTCATGAGTCCATCGTGACATCACATAACATCAATTACAAAACTTTGTATCTTGGGTCAAGCTTAAGTGATAATATAGCTCCGTGAGGTTGAGGATTTGCGTACCAAATAGGTTTGATTTAATCACTGTCACTGGACACCTGATGGATGAGCGACGCACTATTTTTTCTACAGCTCGGTTGTTATTAAGCTGTGCGTTGGTGGCCAATGATCATTTAATATTCTGTAAAGATAATTCATACAAGAAACGTCCTCTTCAGAATTGTTACGCCTCCATCTAGGGTGGAAGGAGCGCAACATAAAAGTTAAAAGGTCGCCCGCAAGCTAAAGTCTGAACACTGAATTGAAGGGAAATAATTTATTACAACAAAAGATGAAATTGTGACAATAAACCGAGGCAGCAGAATTCAGGGTGAACCAAGGCTGAAACTACAAAGATCCATCTCCTTCTTGGTGAAACGAACAACCAAATAAACAAAAAGACCTTCCCTTGGATAAAGCAAAACAGGAGCAAACAGCGCAAAAGAATATGGCAGCTTGCCGCTACAATTTCAGTGCTGTTTAGAAAATGTGGATTACTCTCTTTACAAATTGTACAGATACTCACAGCTAACCAATGAGGGCACGAGGGAGAACAAGATCTCACAGACCTAATATACAAAGCTACTACAAAAAGGTTGCTTTGTCTCTCACACAAACACAGCCACAAAAAATACAAGGAAAAAAAACTAGACACAGGTTAGGAAACACAGCCAGGGCTGTAATAAGAATGCAAATACTAAATGGAACCTACGCAGTATCTCACAATCAGTATTGTAAAAGGGAACTTTGTATATACAGTCTTCCCGTAAAATTACTTGTGCCCTTGTTACCCTGCAGATGTGGACTAATAAGTACAGCTTGACAATGACACTGGAGGGTTCAAGGTGCTCTCTGGGTTCTTGCAAAGTTATTTTGATCCTCAGATTTGTCTTAGATTGTGATTTGATGTCAAATTAATAACCTTCAAACAGAGCCGATAAAAATCAAGGCACCCCTGAGTCTGCATAGTCCCAGCGGGCATCAGTTTGGAGATTGTGAGTTGTTGAAAAGCAGTAGATTGAGTATAGATTTAAAGTTATGTAAGGAACTGAAAATTCTTCTTGCTTCTTTTCAGATTTGTATGACTACTGAGACTGCTTCTCCATTCTTTTAAACTTCTGTTCAGCAAGGATAAAACAGGTCTTCATCAAAATGGAGGAATTCTCCATTTTCAACTGTGAGACTCCCCAGCGTCTCAATCAGTGCATGGCTAACATTTCTTTGCACAATATACAGTATGTTTGAGGCATTTTCACCCAGATAAGGAGGTTATATTGCTGTCAACATGTTCTTCCTTCATTAAAAAAATGGATTTAAGGAAGGTTTTCTTTGAGATTCATCCTGTAAATATCCTCTCACCTCCAGGAAAACAGCAGGTATCTTATTAGGAATTGTGTGTTTTTTATCAGCAGCCCAGCGTGGAACAACCACCTGCCCACTGAAGTCCAAGGAAAATATCAAGATTAGCAAGTCCCTTAAAATACTGCTACTACTGGTGCATGACATAAGAGCACATTTTCCATTCAATGTCATGGAGTACAACGCTAATGAGAGTGCTTCAAATTACAGCTTCTCAACTAAAACACAAAAATGGATTCAAAACAGGAGCCCAGCACAAAAATAATGGCTGAACAACATCCTGGAAGCAGGACCATGGGGACCATGAAGATATCATTATACAGGTTTTGTGTCGAGGCTGCTTGATTTTTAGCTCAAGGCTAAAGAATGAATTCCTATTAGCTCTTGGAAACACATCTAAATTTGTGATTTACGTTGATGGTGTAATAAGCAAAAATGAAAAGATAAGGCTTTACTGAATGGACCACAAGAAAATGATGTTATCTGTGGTTGACTGTTGCCATGGAGAGGATTTTTTTTGGAGTCAAGTATCAAGAGTCTTTGTAAGAGTGAAGTGTAAATGACATGGGCTAAAAAGAGGGAATATGACCTACGAATAATAAGCCAGAGAGAAAGAAAAAGGACAGAAGTGGAACAGTACAAGTGATGGAGGTTATATGAGGAAAACCTATAAAAAGGGATCTTTAGCTAAGGGAGAACTTTTCAGTCAGGCAAGTTCAGCCTCTTTAATATCAGCAGAAATAAAACACTGAATATCTGAAATATTACAGACATCTCCCTGATGTTGAGCTGCAGCTTCTTCTTTGTCCAATGCCAATTTTAAAAACCCGTCAGCAGCTCTTTATCTCCATCTCATCCTTTGTTATTGATTTATGGGATATGGGATAATGGCTTTTTTGGGTTACCAGCGCTCTCCATGATGGGTGTCCTTTATATTTTGTCCATTTTTGCATGTGTGTGTGTGGTAGTGGGCTGAGGGTCTTGGCAGGGAATTTCAATTTTGCTTCATTCAGAGCTGACAGAGGCCTAGCATTGACTAAACAAAAACATAAAAACATAAAACACTCTTAATATCCTTACCTAGTTTTACTCATCTGCATGGTAAAAAAAATAATCTTTTTATAAGCACCGTATTAATCTGCCAATTTTGTGAGCATGATGGCGAAGGTCATGTTTGTGCGTATGTGTTTGAACAGCACGAACGCGTAATGTGTCCATATATTTTTGCCATTATAGTGCAAAGTATAGCAAAAGAGTGAATGACACAAACACATACAAGAAGCCAGCAGCAGAGCATGGAGTGTCCAATTAGCTCCAGAGCTGGAAAGGAGGAAGAGAGGGAGAGAGAGAGAGAGAGAGAGAGAGAGGTCTATGTGGGCCTTATTAGTGCCAAGCTCTGGCTGCTTATTCCCTGGAGAGTGTTGTGATGTAGAAGGAGCTAGTGGGCAAAAAAATGTAATGCTGGTCATGCACAGTTCACCTTTAAACACAGACACCCTCACTGCAGGCCTACTACTCTCAATGAAGTAAGATGAAAACACACACACACACACACACAGACACACACACACATGCACACACACACACACACATTTACTAGTGCCTATGTGGAGACCACTGTGTTCTCGGGCAGTTACTTGCATTGCAGTTTTGGGCAGATATTTCTCAAACAAATGTGTCAAATATCACAGATTCCATTATCATTTAATCCCAGCATGTAGCCCCACACTGCCCCCTACTGGGGCACTGTGAGGAAACACTTCACTTATCTAAAAGAAATGGGACTAATTAAATCAATGGATTACGGAGGGTCTTTGTCATGAAGCTGCATAATATCATTAGGTTTTCCATATGGGAGTGTGATGCATTCAAGCTCTGCATCTGCTGAAGTGTGGCTATTAGCCCCACTCCCGCTGCTGTGTACACAAAAGGCTGGCGCGTGTCAACCCCCCTACACGGCGCACGAGCCTTCTTCCATCAGGTCACTCGGCAGGCAATGACAGTAGGGCACGTGTTTCTTCACACCTCGCACACAAATGGCTACACAGACGGAGATGCTGAAAGGTGAAGAGGTTGAAGAGTTCAGCACGTTTTTTATCAACAAGAGTTTAACAAACCAAACTCAGCTCTTACTCGATTTTGAATTTAAACACATCAGATTAATGTAATAAATAGGATTGATGGACTAAAATGATACTTCTACATTATGCTCAAAGCCTTAACATGGACTACAGAGCGCATGCAAAGAGCAGGTTCGCCTAAAGACTGTTGAACATCTGATCAAACATAAAGTTCATCTTGGAAATGTGTTTCAAATAGGCCAGTCTCTCATGAGAGATGGTTCTTATTCTACATTCAGAATTAAGAAAGAAAGTGGCCATATGGTTGGAGTTTGCTGAAGTGTGATTTCGCACCTCAGCACCGTGGCGCATGGAGACACTTGGGGACGCGTCAAAGCGCAATTTGGCACCGGCTGCCGGGGCCCTGATAAATAGGAGGTTCCTGCGCTCAGTCACACATCCTCTGAGGACTTTACGCAGGACTGACCACTACAAGGAACCATGGAGACTTTCACTACCAACAGTGGACTAACTTCTGTTTTTACTGGAGAAAATGTTACTCAGCAGTCCGGTCGTTTGTGGAGACCGTGGACTGGAATGGAGGACAAAACTGCCGCACATAAGGTGAGTTAAGACGACTTTGAAGTCTTGAAGCTTTTTGAATTCAAACGTGCTTTGTTTAGTGGATAAAAAAACTTAACAGGATCCCTTTGTTTTAACTTTCAGGCTCATTCTATTCATGGAGACCTTTCTGCTGCAAAGCACCCCAAAACCCCTCAGTTCATTCACCCAGTCAAGTAAGTAGAGTTTTGTTAAGTAAATGATATTTTCTTCTTATGTGAGTTATTTCTCTGTAAGCGTGTCTTATTCCTTTTTGTTCTCTTTTTGAAGGTTGTACTGGCCGAAATCGAGATGTTTCGATTATCTGTACCAGGACGCAGAAATGCTTCTGCGCAACTATCCGGTCCAAGCGACCATCTGCCTCTACGAGGACTCCAGCAGTGATGAAGACAGCGATGACGAAGAGGAGGAGATGGAAAAGGAGCAGAACTAAACGTGGCTCCCTGAAGCCTTTGAAGACGAATGGTTGCATAATGTGATAATATATTTCTTTTAACTTATTGCTGTAAATATGTGTAAATAGGCCTTTTTTCACTTCTATACCAATCAAGAATGTAAATGCTTAAGTTATTCCTCTAACATTTCTACCTCTTTTGTATTTTGCTGAGAATTGCAATAAAATACTTAAAATGAACGTCGTTGCCTGGGGCTTGATTATTTATTTGAATCCGGATTGTTTTCTGTAGTTTGTGACATAGTTTGTGTCACAGTCGAAATTAAATGAGTTATAGAAACAATTTCTACACTGCAATGACCGGAAAAAGTTTTGGGAAGGGAAAGACTCTCCTCGACTGGGACTTTGAAAAGGACTACTTGAAAGTCTGTGTACAAAGACATTAGGCATCATTTTTAATTTTCTTCTTCACTGAAGCATCTCTATATTAATGTAATCTTCCTCATAATTATTTCTTGGAGCTAACAGACTGGGCTCAGTTACATATATTAATAGTTGTAGCAGAGCAAGATTCTTTAAACTATGCCTTTAAACTCCGCCTGCTTGTGGATGAACAGCTCTTTTCCCATAGATAAGTGCAAGGTGGTAAACGCGCCATTTCCTGCGCTGTGTCGCCTGAAGTGCGGAAAGTGCGTGACATGTGGAGGGTGTCAACCGTGTCAGGAGAGCATAAAGATCTGCACTGAGATAGTCAAAGGGGGAAACGTTTGTAGACCTCCAATGAGACTTCCAGTTTAGACACAAATCACTGAACTCATCAGAAACATGATTATTTCATGTGGTTGAGACTTCAGGTTCTCTTTATATATTAAGACATAGATGTGGATTTGCCACCAAACATTTATACAAAAAGTGTTTCCTTTCCTCCACTCAGGATAGAGCATGAATGAATGAATAGATGAATTAATGGTAACATAAAACAAGGCAGCAGCATCTCATCTAGAGATCCAGTCGACCACCAGCACTACTTGCGCATCCAAAAGTGTTTGGTAATTCAGATAAAAAATGCACTATGTAAAGACAACATCACCTAAAGAATTAAGTTCTTAAAACTGATTTAGAGTCCATCTACAAGACAGAGGTAATGATGCTGGACTTCATCAAGTATTTCAGTTGATACTGTGCTGAAGTTGTGTATAGTGAAACAAATTTGCACAAGTTTAATTAAATTACTACAAACCAAATGACACACAGCGAACCAGGAGCAAGGGCATCTGGGTGTCTGGGGCCCTGGGGCAGTTGCCTGATGAATTACCAGGCTGCCCGGTGAGTAATTCAGCCTTTGTAATAACAATACATGCTGCAGTATGAATAGAGTTTATGTAGATATGATGTTGGCATGCAGAAGTGAAGCAATTTTAATGTTTTACAGTTATAAAGTAGCAGCAGGTTTAGAGTTTGCTGGTAGATGGAGTACATACTGACATGCAGTTGGATTTTAAACCACAAAAAAAGTCTATGATCTGTTTAAAATAGGTTTTGTGACTCATTGAATATTGCTGGTGAGCTTGATGCCCTTATTCCAAAGTTTCTGTTACCTGCATAGGATAGCACTGCAGTTAAGTACACAGCTTACTTCAAAACCTGTATTTATCAATAACACTGCATACCAGGACTTGTCATCTAATATGCAGTCCGTGCAGGCTTTTGTTTCTTGTAAATTACTGTTTAAACGTACACATTTTGCTCTCTGCACTCTGACTTGAACTCTTCAACTAACCCCGGTGCCAGCCTTTCAGGCCTTTCCGTGGGAACCCTTGGGATCATCTTGAGGTGTTTTGCAGGGTGCAAAGTTTACACACCTTGCTAACGTGAGACATGGTGGCCTCTGACTGCACCAGAGGTGCTGCACTGCCCCTGAACAAGTGACCTCCAGTGGACAGGCTGCATTCTAATTACAAGTAAGACCTTCATGATAAATTAACAAACAGATTTTCATTCACATTTTGTTTTTCACACCCACATTCATACAAAGACTTCAATAAGTAAAGCTGATACATGCAGCTGGTATCAAGACTGTAGAGGTGTAAAGCAACAAAATAGGTTGTCATGAATGTTTTTTAAGTGATTCCAAGGGTGGCAGAGCATCAAAATAAATGTTATATTCATATGCAGACCTGACATTACTGGTGATGAAGTGATGATGGTCTGATAACCTCTTCAACTCTGGCCTGGTCGAGACTTTCCCAGGGTTGGGTGTCAGAGCTGGTGGTTTTAGGAGTGTCACTTACTTGGGTGTGAAATTTGCTCACCTCCAGAGTAAAATATAAAACCAGGGACTGATGCCCTGTCTGATGAACTTATAACCTTTACTGCACACATTTTAGATCAACGGAAGCAGATATTTCTCAGTGGGTTTATCTGCATATACATAAATTACCTTGTGTTTTGTGTAAGAGGGCGGTGGTAGAAGCTTCACATGCACTGGGAGATCGCTGACAAGGAAAGTATAGCTGAAGAAAATGATAAAGAGTCACAACACTAGCTGCACCGGGGAGTTTCAGACGTAGAATGTGTTTGTGAATGAGTGTGAAGCAAAGCGTTTACAATGAAATACACATGGTACATGTGATGAATGAACATTTTTAAATAAAATTTTTTGGTTTTGGTTCTTTACATACTGTCCTATCACAACATAAACTCTGGTGAACTTTGCACAGTTTCAACTTTTCAGACACATGCTGCCCTTTCTCAGGAGCAGGTGCGAATTTGCGCTCGAGGAATACACACCTGAAGGGATAAATGTGCAGGCCCATGTTTGACCTCTGTGGTCATGTGTCACAACTGCCACGCACCAAATAGTCTTGTAAGGATAAGTTATAGACAGTTTTTAATACAGATATAAAGAGATAGATATCCATTTTCTCCTGGTCCAGTTTGTAGAGAAGATCTATGTCATAATTCCGTCCTTTAAAGGTTATTATTTTCTAAGCAATTGTCGTAAATTTGGCGCTACTCAAAATCGAGTACTCATCATTATGCGATAATTTTGTCACTGAAGATGTTAACTTTTGTGATTTGTAATTTGGTAATGAAATTTCATGTGGAAAGTGTGACTGCTGGCATGCCCCTGTGAACTCTGACTGAGCTCGTGGTGTGATCACAGACACCAAAAGAGGTGACGAAGTGTGACCCAGGCAAGCTGAGGCCGAGCCGAATGCACCGGCTTCCCACAGTCTCACCTCCGCTTGTCACTGCGAGCAGAGAGCTTGTTGTCAGAGTTGCACCAAGTCAGAACAGTATAGAGGGCAGTTTATTTATGGCTGGTTACAAAACACTGTTGTGTTTTCAAAGGTAGTTCAGGTGTTAGCCAAAAGGGGGCACTGTGCCTCTGCTTATGTACAAGTTTGTGTTGAAGAAGTGCACGAAGACAGGAAGTGCTGCTTTGTGTGGAGTGGAAAAAAGACAAGAGTGACATCAATGCCTACCATCTCTTTTTTTAGTGTTGATATACTGTATGTGAAACTCTGAGAACATATGATAAAAACTTGATTTTAATATAATGATGGAACAGTAAGTACTGCTTTTCTTCATGTTTAACTTTAATGATGTTTTCTTTGGGTATTTTTGTGTGTGTAGAGGAAGTATTTTAAGACTGCTTGTCGAAGTAGCAGTGATATAGGATATTAAATACAGTGTTGTTGGGATGGGTAGTTGCCAAAAACCTGTTTGGTAGTGTTTGAAGTGTGTGCACTAACCATCACCACCATGTGTGTAAGTACCAGCTGATGCTTGTTCAGGGTAGAACCAGCACAACCAAAGTTTTCCTCTTCTTCTTCACATTGAAAAACTGGAGAATCCTGACAGGCCCATATCCACTTCTGGAGTTTCCCTCTGATTAGCTGATAGTTATTTAGAACTACACAGCACAATGAGGGCCTTTCACCAACAGATGGGGCGAGATAGCCAAAAGTGAGATTTCAACAGATTTGGGCCCAGTGATGTAACTTTGCAGTACTTCCACCTGGGGGCTGTGTTGCACTTATACAGTAACCAGCAATTTTCTATGATGGGATGTGGACAATATAATAACTCCACATATATAAAAGATCAGAGGATTGTCGTTCGGCATATGACTTCAAAAAAACAAAAACAAATAGAGATACAGAATATTAAATATTAGATTACATAAATGTATTTATTTTATGTTTCAAAATGCATATTAAATGGCTGTAAACCCAATGATCTTGGCAAACTGTTGTGCTACAACTGTGTTTAAATGTAAATAGATCCCTGATCAGGGTTTAATTCTGTCAGTGGGAAATACTGGATTGATATATTTATTTTATGCTGCTCAGATCAAATTTGTGGTCGTAGCTACAGGTTTACATTACCTTTCAAAATCATCTTAATTGTGACTTTTTAGCAGGAAAAGGCTGATAACAGATTCCAGTTCACAATGGACTTTAAATATAACTTTGGATTGCTTCAGGGTCCAAAATGATTCAAATAAAATAAATAGTAAGTAAAAGTAAGTAAATAGAAATCAAAAACAGAAAAAAGAATTATGGGTTTATTTTATTTTTTCTATAAAAGAGAAAGTTATTATTTTTAGTATTTATTTAATTATTTTCTATTAATGTTACTCTATATTTTTGTTTTGTTATCTTATTTATGTTTTGAATTTTAGATTTTTATCTTTATTTTGCAGATTTTTTTTAGTTCTTTTTTTTTGTACTTTATGTAAGTTATTAATTTAGTAAAAGTATGCACTTCACAAATCCTTTCATAGCACTGTACATAATGTAGCACCTGTCGTTCATGCACCCTGAGAATGTAATGCACAAAAACAGCGGCGTGATTAAGCAGCAACAAGTCTGAGCAGCAGTGTTGCAGTAATGAGATGGAGGACAGAAACATAAATCTGTCAGTGCGCTGAACGCCTTCATACGTATTTCTCTGTTGAACGAGAGAAACCACAGAGTTGCTCTGGTTCCTCTCAGCACATAAACATTCTGGCTCACGCCGCTGTCTAAGAAATATAGCTGTTGTGCTTTTCTACACCTTGTTATCTCACCCTCCACTTAAATAGTTAGTTTGGTCTCCTCTCTCTGAGATGTGTGCAGTGGAGATAATTACAATTTCAGCAACGTTTGCCAGGTGATTACCTCATAATCCCCTATTTCATTTGATAAGTCACGCATTGATTTAACTCAGAGTTGGACCTAATGGAGTATCTTTTCCACCGCCACAGTGATTTGTATGCTGGGGCGAAAGGACAACGGTGGATTGGAGGCAGAAAAACAGCCGCTCGCCATTCCTGTTCACTCGGTCGCCGGTGAAAGATGAGCAACGAGAAGGCAGGTTTAATCACAACAACCTGAATGCAAACAGTAAATCATTGCCATGGCGGATACAGTAACGCGTGGTGGTGGTGGTGGTTAGAATAGCCCCTCTCACATAAAAGCTCCCTGTTTCTTTTTTATATTCTCTCTTCTTGCAGGCAGGGAGGGGGATGTGATGAAAACGGTGGATGAGAGATAAGAAGAGTGAAGGGAAGAGCGACCTGCTTGGTATTCACCTGTCTCTCTGGATCAATAAAGGTAATTTGGGCTGATTCCTCCCTGTAGGCCTCTTAGCAGACAGACGGGGAGAGGGGTCAGCCACTGCTGAGCTGCGGGGAGCTGGAATAACTTAGAAACACACTCTGCAAATTACTGCCCCTGTTTGAGAATCTCTCATTCAGCTATTCCTCTGCCCTGACAAGAGCTACAGTGTGGTGCAGAGTCCTCACACAAATGAGACTGGAGGTAAGAAAGGGTATACTGCCTTGTAGTTTTTAGACCTGTACATGTTTAGACATACAGTAGAAGAAGTGGCTAATTAAGATATAGTGGCTGCCTTTTAACTTTCTGGCCATTCTGCAGTCCTTTCCCAGAAATAAAAAGCCTTATCCCAACCTTCACCCTAACCTGAAAAAGGAGGGGTAAACCGAAAGTTTCGTCATGACTATCGGTTTTCACATTTTAGGCTTAGTTGCTTTTTGAAAAAGCTATGCTGGCTACCAGGCAGTTCAAAGAGGGGTTATGATACCCATGAAGAAGAGCTGGGCGTTCAGATTCACAGGTCAGGCCTCATAAATTACCATGGAAACAGGGGTGTCAGGTTGAATGAGAAATAACTCCAACAATACAAACACATACACATTCAACAACCCTGATGCAATATCGTGGCATAAAATGTGATTTTCCTTTTGACCGTTTATGATTTGATGAAATCTCATTTGTTCCCACTCTGCTGCTATTATAATTCACTGTAAACTTTTTAATGATTGTAGTTTTTCTTGCATTTTCTTCCCCCCATTTTGTTTTCTTTTCACATTCCCGATCCCAACCTCGGCCTTTCAGTCTCTTGGGGCTGCAGCAGGTCTCATCAGTGGGTTACAGGCATGGAGGATGCCGTCCGTCATGTGGGGTCACCAGTCTGAGAGGAATGCTCCATGTCAGGGATGTCAGGGGTGGAAGGGGTGTCCCAAGGGAGAGAAAACCCACAAAGACTGAACCCCTACCTCCGGCCAATCACTGCTGTGCGTCCCGCTTATGTAGCGTGTTTCATCAAAGTACGCAGGTGTGCGCCGCACCTGCACGTACACACACATGCTGTATTTTCTCTCATACTTTATTCACGTGCAAGCTCGGTGTTGTGACCTGGTGTTGGAGTGCTCACATGTTACCAAACACACTCATATGCTCATACATGCTCTCTTTTTTTTCCACACTGCTTCTTATGAAAAGGTGTAATGTTGACTGCAGATAGTGCTAAAGGTTTTTATTGTATGTTGATTGCAGAGGAACAGAGGTGAAACAGGTTATTGGCGCAGGCTATGGCAGAGCAGGTCCTTTTGAGTTTTCATGCTCTTCATTGAGGAGAAGAATGGGGGTCCACATACCCACATCCCATGTTTTGTTCTCCAAAAAAGCA
>NTHP01000574.1:44396-104109 GCA_003416845.1 Oplegnathus fasciatus | reverse complement strand
TTTAGGGGATTTTTTAATGTAAGACGAATATAGAAACTACTTCCTCTCAATATTTGTGGGGGAAAATTGCCACCAGATGTTTCACAACATCAATAATTCAGATGATTCATCATTCATCAGTTCATCTCGTGAAAGTGAAAAGTGAATGCTCAATTTTTTCCTATATGCCATGGGTCAGTGTAGTCAAATTGTGGATATTTTATTTTTAAATACAAATTTGTAAGAAAAAAGCAACGTTTTCTGCTTTGCAAAACTCTGTTTTTCAAGTGGTTTTTCAATTGTTTATTTTGGTGTAAGAAATAGGACAATTGTCTCAACACATAAAGCCACACCCAGTCCTTCAGTTTTGTCTTATTATTTACCAATTATTATCCCCAAAAACGTGGCCAAAATTTGAGAGTTCATAAAGGGCCGACCGCAAAAAGCAGCCAGCTTGTGAAGTCGTCCATTGTCTGCTCGACTGAGAGGAAAAACGTGACTGGCAGGCTAATCTTGTTAGACACTTAACACCAGAATGCCAGAAAGTAATGATGTAATGATAATGACGAACCTTTTCACAAGTAATTATCTGTGTTTATCAACACGTGTCAGGCCATTTACTTTAATTGAGTGAGTGATAGCCACCAATCTCCTCACTGCCTTTCATTATTTCTTTGATTTGCCAAGTGTTTAAAAGCTCAAGTCTCACTGATATCAATAGTGTGATATACATACACACTGGTGGAGAGTGAGGAGTTCTGCTACTACTCCCAGTTCTTTATCTGCCACTTTCCCCCCTAAAGACAAGAGAAAGTCAAATGAATGAGATGTGCTTTAACACCTTAAATCCTTTTTTAAGGTGTCTTTGTTTGGTTTCTTCTTAGCTGCTTTGTCCCGTTTCTCCTGCTCAAACACAAGGCAGAGAGACTTCATCTGGTCCTGGGGACTTGCACCGGGGAGCTTTGGTAAAGTTCCTGTTTGCTCAAGAGTTTAGGAGGCTTTTATGTGGCAAATTGTAAAAGAGCTATTACAGGATATAATGAGAAGAGATTTAGAATAGTGGATGTAAGGTATATGTGTTATCTAAAGTTTGACTTAAGAGGTTCAAGTAAAACTTGAAACTAAGAATGGCTCATATTACACCATTGGGTTATTTATTTATTATTTTCATTCAGTTAGTTATTTATTTAGTTTGTTTTCCACCACATTTATTTAGGGAAATAAAACGTATTTATTTGATTTATTTCATCAGTTTATAGATTTCAAATTGCTTATTTTTATAATAATGCTAAATATCATAATAGTCATAATACCTTATTAATAAAAATACATTTAGATTTTAAATATTTGTAATCACCATAAGGAGGCCATTTTCTTTGGAGCACTGTAACACTGACACTGTAAATGACATCCTCTGTGTGACATCAGACTCATATAAGTTATCTGTATCTGTACGCTAAACCCTCGTCCTCTTTCACATGACATGCACAGCCAGGAGCTTTGATGCCTGTTTCTCACTGCTGTCAGTTTCCTGGCTGTTTAAGTGTCCGTTTAAAAGCTGCTCCGTCCCAGAGGGCTTGTCTTTTACCCGTCAGCCCTGTCGAAAGCACTAATCACCGCACAAAGCTGAGGGAGCGCGCCATGCGCTTGTTAGCCCTCGTCCCAATCTTCTGCCACGTCCCCCTTTGACATCCACACGGGCACTTAATTCCCCCCTATTATGTTCTTATGTTTCTATAGCCTCCTAATGAGACAAGAAAGGGGAGTATCAGGTTGTGTCCATTGATGCGACGGGCCCGGCGTGTGTTGAATGCGTGTGAATGCATGTGCCGATGCTCTGAGCCATCTGCCCATCACAGGAACATGGCGTGTAATAACAGAATCATGACCGTGGAGATCAGGGCCCCGGCAGGGAGCCTTGTATTCATGGAGCTTTAAAGGCAGCCATCCAACACTGATCAGACACGCCCAACTTGTACCCCCCTCACCGCTTCTTTATGTGCACCCCAAACCCTCACGTACCCCCTGATTCCATCCTCCCAGCGGCATGGGCCTCAGACTCCATGTTGCCAGGGGTGACATGGCCACCAGGGTCAGAGGTGCTTGTTGGAGGTGAGGTTCAGACAGCGGGCCCATCTGATAGGACCATCTGGACGAGTGACCTGACATAATTAGTTATTAATTCTTCTCGAGGGGGGGAAAGAGACGAGGTGGTTACACACAGCTAACGCTCTTACTCACACAGCTGCTGTTAGCGCCAGGACCACAGATGTAACTCGTGCTCCACCATTAGAGAGAAATGATGAAGCTAAATCTGCTTTAAACACAAAATATGCCACCAGTCAGCTTGCTTGCTGGGGGATCTCGCAATTCTGTGTCAGTTTACTTGTTTTAAGAGGTATTGCTCTCATTCTTGCACATAATCGGCCAAACTGAAACAATATGACATCACAGGGAGATACTTAAATGCAGCTATAATTGAGTTTAGTGCAGGCTCGCTCCACAGTAAACAGTAGGTTTTGGTGTCAGTTTCTCACAGTTAAAGAGAAAAAGGCATCTTTCCAGTCAACAGTTGCACTGAGGAGGCAGAGATGAAAATGTATTCCCCAGCAGAATCAGATAAAGGAGCAGGAGCGGAACAATGCAGCCATAGTTTGCTACATTTTTATAAGGGTTGCTTCGCTCTCTCGCTTTTGTTCTCTTGCCATAAGTTTTTACCAAAAGCTGGAAGTTTAGGTCCTCTGTAAAGCAGTTGTCAAGAGGCATTTTGAAGTATTAGAAAATGGCTAAGTGAAGTAGAAACAGACGAGGAAAGTGGATACAAAGCAAATTAGAACAGGACACAAAATAACACATGAAATAAACAAGACTATTATAGATGTTTCCTTCATACTGAAATGATCAGATAATTTGGATTATTGTTGTTACACAGAGATAATTATCACCATGTTTACAGTAACTTGGATTTGATCATTTCTCAGTGTTTTGCCTCAAAAATCCATCTGGTGTCCAGCTCTTTGTGAGGAGTGTGTAATGTGACTATCAAGGACTATAGTGGTACAGTGTCAGCACCGACCCCCCCGCTGCTCTGCTCCACTACTGCTGCTGCTGCTGCTGCAGGGGAATCTCCTCATTGGCATGCATGCGGCGACTTGGAGCTGTGGAGCACCGGCACCCTCTCTCAAGGGACTCGCTCCTCGCTCTTTCCTTTCCCCTTCTTTCTCCTTGTCTGTCTCCTGCGCTCTCCCTCTTGCCCCCCTCACGCAGCTGTCACAATATCTGCTCGGTACGAGTGCTAGAGGGATCGTAGGAGTGGAAGAGCCCGGCTGATGTGCCACTTTAGAAGCAGAAGATTTCAAAACAGACCGGCTGAAAGGCCTCTCATGAGAGGTGTTGAATCGGTCTTAAGATTTGTGAGCGATTTGTACCGTGCGTGTAGTATGGTTGTCAATGCACGAGGGGATTATTCTTGCAACTCTACAGGAAATCATTTCATAAAGATATATTTCCAGTGGACGTACTGTGCTTACACATCTCCCTAATGGAATTATTTAAAACTACATAATAAATCGTGTGGCTAAAGGACAGTATCAGAATTCACTCTGATCTGATCTTGGCAGATTGCTGAGGTGTTTACAGTAAGAGGGACCGAGATGCAAACAAACAAACACAACTCCTTGGCATGAGTTGGAGAGCATTTCTCAGAGATGTTGGAACGAACAATGGCAGACGAGAGCACAGAGAGGGAGAAAGAGAGAGAGGGGAGACATGGATCCTGTGTGGCTCTGTGGATTTGGCAGGAGTGAAAGCAGTGAGAAGAGCGCTGATACCAGCCAGACTCAAGCTGTGGGCAAATCAAGCGTGAAATCAGGAACAAAGGGATTCACAGGATTGGAGGGCATTAGATTCACACTGTCTGAGCCTTGGTGTGTGTGTGTGTGTGTGTGTGTGTGTGTGTGTGACAGGGGCTCAGGATATTGTACTTGTAGTCTTTTTTAATAGCCTTATTGCTGAGGGATTAGTGAGTTTTAAATTAAGGTGGTTTTGTTCCGGTTTTGTGAAAATGATCATGCTTTTGGTATGATTTTGATTTAAAAAACAAAATTCCTTTTGAAGGAAGTAGCATCCCATCAAAATGACTTAGAAATAACTGCAATTCTAGTTTCAAGTTTGTGGGATTTACTCTATATGGCCAAAAAGGTTTTTGTGGTTTCAACACTTCCAGGAATTGTGGACGGCCTGGGAACCCTGAATGCTGCAGGTTCATCTGCATAATTTAAAGTCAATCATCATACTTAAGAGAGATAACCATTTATCTTTTGCTGAAACAGCCACTGTAGTAGAAATGTAAACCACCAGTTGTTTAGTTATATTTTTGAGAGAAAAATGTATTGTGAGAAGTAAATTACAGTGATCAGTTTAAATGATCAATTAATTCGATAACAGAAAATAAGTAATGAATCGTGTGAATGCTTGAAGGGACAAAATGCAGTTTGACTGTGAGATTATAAACAGACATCGTTGTATAGTACTTAAAGTAGTGTTTGTGTTTGTCGTGTTACTTAAAGGATAAGTCTAGTGATATTCTATTTTTTTTCTTATTGTCAACAAATCAATCAAAAGACCAAAACCAACAAGGGAATTGATCCTACTAACAAGTAAAGTGTACAAGTACAAGTGTATCCAAGCACGACATAACATATTCCTCTGTGTTATAGATTTATTGTTGTCCAAAACACATGAATGAGCAACACCGCTGCACTGAGTAACATGTTCCTTCATTACGATGAACCTGTACTGTAGTTTATTTTAAGCCAATCCCACCTACACCATCCTGCTCCTGTAAGTACTCACTAGCACACCAAATCTGCCGCTGAAAACAGTCCCCAACAAATGTACTATTTACGCCTGCTTGAGTAAGATTTACTAAAAACTACAGTGCCCAGCTGTTTTAGGAAATGATTAAGCCTTTTTTAAAGGTAAAAATATACATTTGTGACCTGTTTTGAAAGATTTATGTAGATTTAAGTTCACTGGGATCAAAGGGGCTTGGAGCTTAAAGCCACGGACAGGCTGGGGAAGTCAAAAAGTATTGTTGGTTTTAGTCTTTCATGGGATTTGTTAACGAAAGAAAAATATAGAATATCAGCCTTACTCTTTAATTTTAAACTTCTGAATTAATTGTTTATTCAAACCAGTGAAATTTGAAAAGAAAGTCATTAAATACCCAGAGGTTATGTTATAATGCTTCAAAGTGCATTACTGATTTTTTATATTGTCTGTAATTAGCAGCATATTTTCTAAGCTGCATTCTCAACTCAGGTGCTGTGACACAAAGACAAACCTTATTTCCTCTCCAATTTGCAGAATGACCTCAGTCCCCCGGCTCAGCCAATCAGATCGACCAGATGACCTCAATATCCTGGTCCACCCGATCAGAACATCTAAATGTGTTCTGGTGCAGCGAGGTCTACTGCAGAGGTGTCACTAAATGCCCTGGTTGAATGATTTTCCCAGGTCCTGTGCTGTTTTGCCCTTGGCTGACTCATTTGCAGGTGACTCACCAGCAGAAATGCACGGTTTTATTGCTGCATGGGAAATGTTTTGATGCAAGGTTTCACATTTTGAGGATAGAAGCTGCAATTTCCAAGCTGGAAAAAAACAAAAAATTTCAGGGAAGGAGAGGAATTAAACAATTATCATATCTTAACTTGTAATCATAACTTGTCCGTTCACACTCAGAGAGGTCATAAAGTACGCAAGAACAAAACATGTTGAAACATTTTCCTCTGCGCTGGTCTGAAGCGGCTTCATAAGGATGACTCTTCACTAAGCGCCAGGTTGAATTATGGAGGCACTACTGGGGGAACACTTTAATTGATGTATGAATATGCAATTGTGCCTCAATCCTGGGCCTGAAATCAATCAAGTAGACATTCAGGGGCTATTCTGAGCCTCACCACCTAATGTTCTGTGGTCGTTTGTGAGGTTAGGATCTATTTCTCCTTCACTGCAGTTGTGAAACCTTGGGATCTTGCTCCTGTGGTTCTATAGTTTACCTCCAGGTCGAGCCAACCGCATGACACAGCCAGCATCTTTATCTCCTCTAACTGCTAATGCGTTATGGTGTAAACAAAGCTGATTCACTCGTGCTTTTTATTTGCAGTAGCATAGTAGTTAAATTAACTGCAAATGCTTTAATTTTGAAGCTCTGTGGTTCATTGTGAGGGGTTCCTGAGTGTAAGGAAATAATTAACATAACACATCTGTTCTTGCAATGACATCATCGGATCCTTTGTTTTATTCCTGATTGATTTTATTCTTGTCCTAACATCTGCTGTTCTCCAGTAACTTCTGTAATCACTCCTAAAAAATTTAAAGATGCCTTGATTGTAGTTTAAGAAAGGTCTCTCCTGTTGATGTTTTAACTCTGCAAACTCCTTGTTTTTAGTATTTGAAAGTAATTAAATACTCAAGTACTGTACCTGAATACAATTATGAAGTACTTATACTTATAAGTACTTACTTAAGTATTCCCATTTTATGGTTCTTTTTACTTCTACTTCACTACATTTCAGAGGGAAATATTGTTTTAATATAGTCATATTTTTACACCACTATTTTTGTCTGACTGCTACAGTTACTACTACATTTTTCACAATCTGGCAACCCAAACGATGTTCTAATTCATGGCTTAATTGATCTGTATAGCATTTTTAATTATTAATCATTGATAAAACTATCAATTACAATGCTTTTATAAAGGGTGCCTTAATACAGAGTGGTATAGATTTGAAACATATTATCAACTTATAAAATATGGGGATTTATTATAGATTAAACAATCCAACAGTATATAAAGTAGTTTAAACTAGCTCTACTTTGACCAGCTACAGCATTCAAATGCTGCTTACACATTATTTAATCAATAATAATGCAATACAATAATACAAATGATAAAACTTTCTCAAACTAGCCATTCTGCATGATGAGTACTTTTGACACTTTAAGTGTATTTTACTATACTTAGATACTTTTATTTAAGTAGCATTTTTAATGTAGGACTATTACTGTAAAGGAGTATTTTTATATTGTGGTATTGTTACTTTTACTTAAGTAAGGATCTGAGTGCTTCTTTCACGTCTGGTATTCTTTATTATCTCAAAATCTGTGAGAAAACTGTTCATTTTCCTCTTTGAGGCTCTATAATTGCCTGTTTCTTCCTATAGGACTGAGGTGGGGCAGAGAAGATCTTGGGTAGAGGGGTGAGGAGGGTGGGGAGGTGTATGCAAGTGTGCAAAGTCTGGGCAAAAGGCCCAGTGTTTGGCCGCATTTGTAGCAGACTCTACATGTGAAAGCCTTCAGGGCACATCAGGCAAAAGCCCCAGTGTTTAGAAGAGGAAAAAAATCGGTCTCTTATTATTGAAGTATCTCAGCAATAAACACACACTCACTCACACTCATTCACACACACACACACACACACACACACACACACACCCTTCCTAAACCTCGGTGATGTCAACAGCAGAGCTGTGTAATAGTTCTACCTCCTGGAATGACAACAGCAGTGATATCTGGCAGACCATCACATGGTCATGTCAGCGGTGACTGATGGGAGCTCTGCATCCAGGCCCAGACTGTGTCCAGGTCCGTCTCAGCTCAGACAGGCAGGCAGGCAGGCCAGCTCTCCAGCTACATGTGAATAACTTACATATATTAAAATACATGGCAGAGAAATTGCCTCTGAGTAGAGGTCAGGGCGGCTAAACGTGCAAGTTCAACTGCTCCAAACAGCAGGAACGTGCTGCTGCAAGTGCATTTAAAACGTGACAGCTCGCTAGTCAAACTAGCAGTTTGCTGTTGTAATGACTTGTATGAGGTTTTTGTACTAGATGTTTGTAATAATGCCCTCCTTTAATTCACTTATTGTTGGGTACATCTAAAAAAAATAAAAGAATGAGGCTTTTGATATTCTATATTTTAATTATTGTCAACAAATCCCATGAAAAGACCAAACCAACAACAAATTGGGCCAACTTCTAACTATTGTCTGTGTATCCAAAGCCTGATGTGGCTTATTCCTCTGTGCTATAGACCTCCATTACTGTCCAACAACTATTGAAAACACATCAGTGAGCCACATCATCAATCTCAATCCCAAAATACTCCATCCTGCTGCCATAAATACTCAGTGCACCAAACATATATAAATCCGCAACTGAAAATAGTGCCCGGCAAATACACTACATACTCCTAGTCGAGTAAAGATTTCTGAAAACTACAGTGCCCAGCTCTTTTAGGAAATGATTTAGCTTTCTAAAAAATGAAACTGTATATTTGTGACCCATTTTTAAAGATTTACATCTTTGGATTGTTGGTTGGTGGTCTTTTCCTAGGATTTGGTGACAATAAGAAAAATACAGTGTGACATCAGACTTATCCTCTGAGGTTTCAGACTTATGTTTTCTTTTTCTATTGTTCTTTTTTTTTTACGAAATAATTTAAAATGAAAGTCAGATAAAAATATGTGGCCATCAACTTTAAAGATCTGCTGTATATATTTTTTTTAATCTATATCTATATATCTATTTTATTATGTTTGATAAATAGCTAAGTGTCTTGTGATCCTATGTGGAATGGGCCTAGTGTTTGGCATTATTTGTATATGTATATCTATACTTATATCTATACATCTCAAAATGCACTTTACAAAGGTGTCCTGATTGTTCATGATTGACGAACAACAACTATGCATATCTACAGTATGTCTAAAATTGCAGTTATGGAGTTTCTCTGAGGTAGCAGCATTATGTGTGTGATTAAAGTTGTACGACAAAAATCAACAGAGACAAAAGTTATTTGTTTGCAACTGTATTCAGATTTAAGAGACTTTTTTAAAACCAATTAATAAATAATCTTGTCACTTCTTGTCCAAAAGTTCATTGTGTGATGATATTTACATCATAAATTAAATAAGAAACAAAAGACATTCAACATATCTTTAGGTAAGTTTGTATCAATTATTTTAACCCTTTAGGCTGTCATGACAAAAAAACAAAAACAAATGGTTTTCTTTGAGAACAATTGCATGTGCAGCAGGATTTAAGGATTTAAAAGCATACTCTACATATGCTAAGAAGTTGGGTAACAGTTAAGTGAGGTAAAAACAGGAAAAATGATACTCTGATATGTAAACAATATCGTGTCAGCCACAACTGTAAGTCGATACATACATGCCTATATTTAGAGGGCATGGGGAGATTACAAATGCGTTTTTGTAATCTCTCTTTGAGCTCTAAGTGAGGGCATTTCACATACACATTAAAACTGTTTCAAGTTGACCTGCATATTTTACACTTTTACATATCAGAAGCATTTGTTTCTTTCTGTTTTTCCACTTCATTCATTTTTTAAATCTAATGTTGGTGTAATCCAAACACCAAAACTAATTTTATGCGACCAGTAAAGATTCTACTTGGACAGAAAAAAATGACACATACAGAAAACAGCCCACTGACAAATAAATACCAGGAAACATTGACATCTTACAATAGTGAAACGCTTGCCTTTCCCATGTTGCACGTCATGTGTCAAACATTATGCTCTGTGCGATGGAGTTTTCAGGTGAAGGGGCAATGGAACAACACATTTTCTTACTGCCTTTGGAAATCGTGTCCAGGACAGATTAACTCACATGGCCAATGGAGCGTGAGACGTTTGGAACAGAAACACTGGCTTGATGTTTAACCAGACTCAAAACTTAGGTCGCCTTTGCAGGAAGGAAAAATGAGTTCACCGCCATTAAAATAACACTATATTCCTATGTAATGGAACAAACCTCCGCCCTGTGAAGTGGCGTACCAAACGTCAGTTCTTGAACACTAGTTCATATCATCCTCCGATGATAAAGAAAAGAGAATGGTATGATAAACACAAACTGTGCTGAATGAGCCACCAAGGGCACATCAACCCAGTGCAGGTACCTTTTATTCTTTTTTTTATTGTCCCGCTGTTTGTATCAAGCACCTGGTCAGTGTTTGCATGTGCATAAAGCACCACCTTAGTGTAACATCCTCATCTAGAGAACAGGACCCATCTGCACCAGATATCGTCAGCTCCCGTTGGTTATGATAACTGAGGTGGCCTTGTGTCCCTGCATCTGCTCTGCCTGCATCCTCACGTGGGACGCCACATCATACTGGACTCCTCCACAGGCCAGGCCCGAGTAACTCCGCAGGTTCTCCGGGTCATACAGGTGCTCCAGGGAGTACCCAGTCAAAGCATAGGCCGCTTGCCTGTCCAGTGGCTGCCTCTCCTGGGCTGTATAGAGCAGCGGGCTCCCCTGGGTCTGTGGAGGGTGGGGGGACAGATCCGACTGCATGTAGTCTTTGGTGAGGGAGAGGCCCGACCTGGGGATCCCATCAGAGCTGGGGCTGCTGAGACGAGACAGAGATGCTGGACTGGTTGTGTTTTCGTCAGTGTCATGTGGACCAAGCAGTTTGACGCCATCCCGGTGATGGAGGCGTTCGGAGGGGAGGTCGATGCTGGGGGCTCCTGGACCGCGGCACACCACGCTGGGCATGGTGAGCTGGGAGTGGTGGGGCAGTGAGGAGGTGAAACACGGGCTGTGAGCTTTGGCGAGGCCCGCGACGTCCAGCGGCGTCTTGTGTTGCTGAAGACGGCTCTCTTCCTCTTTGATCATCTGCTGCGTGGCTCGGATCAGGGTCTCCATCTTGCTGGGCTCTCGAGGAGTTGTTCGGAAGTGGTCACCATGGTAGCGCTCACCCGAATCGCTAGTGGACCCACCTCCATCAGGTGAACTCACTACACTGTCTTCATCCCAGTGGCCCCGTCCTGAAAAGAGCGTTGAATGGCCACATTTCAAAACAGCGAAATCAATGAATATACATTGTGTTATTAAGTAATTTGATCCTTTTTTCCTACATTTACAAAGTATGTGAAAACTACTCAGAGCACGATCTATGCCCTATATTTCCTCTCATATATTTTAAGAGCCAGTTGCTAAAACCACAAGTTGCCTGTGTAATGTGTGAAATTCTGCTTTAAATGCATATAGAACCATGGTCTGTCAGACAGAATGTCTTGGCAGAGGCACAGTGGAGGTTGTTTCCCAGTTTGAGGATGTGAAATGTGAAATAACTTGGCTTTCAATTGCTGGCAATTTTTGAACAGATGGTAGCAATCGGCACACTGGCAAGAGACGGCGTAAACAACTTAGCATGTCCCATAATAACATTTGGAAAACAGCTACCAGGACAAGCTAGGCCAGAGCTATTTTCAGAGACAGATGGTTGTGGTCTCAACCCTAACACCTCACCGTGAATGGCTCCATGGTAGGATGTGATTTCGTAGCCCTCGCTGTTCTCCACGGACGATTTCGGCAGCGAGAGCACAGAGCGCGTGGCGTCCCACCACGCCTCCCTTCCAGACTGGGGGGTCCCTAGGAAGTAGCGGCCGCTCTGGCATCGCACACGGTCACAGGTAGTGGTGTGAGGATGTGTTTGGGCATGGGCGAGATCATCTTCCGATAGACCCAGGCCGTAGCACAGGGAGCCTGAGTCTGGATACAGTCGATAGGCACAAGATGCCTCCGCAGCCTCACCGGGATCCAACAGCTGAGGAGATGCAGAGTCTGTCAGCGGGCTCCCTCCCCATTGGCTGTCTTGGTCTGACTCTGAGCGCTCTGGATTGAAAGCTGAAAACTGCTGACAGAAACAAGAAAATCACAGTTCTGAGAGTTTGTGAACCTCTTTCTAACAATTAAGCCTGCACCGAGTCTCCTTTCTCAATTTAGCTCTGTAAAACAGGCCGTTTATTACCTGTGGGTAGGGTGATACTCTGGCTTTGGCTTTCGTCTGTGTAAGACGTGACTTGGTGCTCTTCCTGTCTTCACTGTGACTGTCAGCGTAGGGGAAGGCTGGCTTGGTGGGGCTCATTTGGTCCAAGGACAGCTGCATTCCCTTGTACTCAGTATCCCTTTTGACACAGACAAAATACATGTTAGAGATAAAAATAAAAGTTTTAACCCATATTTATCCAGGTTGTGACTTGGAATGACAATGTCGGCCAGTCAGTCAGCCCACCACTTTGGTCCAGATGGAAATATCTCAACATCTATTGAATGGATTGCCATGAATTTTCCTGTAGTGCTACCATGAGGTTGACATTTGTTTTACTAAGTGAAATGACTCAACAACTATTGAATAGATTGACGTGTTATTTGGTACAAACATTTATGTCTTCCTAAGGAATTTACCCTGACTTTTCATTTAGGTAAAAAAACAACTTTGGTTTATGACCAAATCCCTGCAAGACTAATGACATTCCCATCAGCCTCAGCTGTGTTTAGTGCTCATTATCAAATGTCAGCATGCTAACTCACTAAACTAAGACAGTGACACTGGTAAAAAATGATATCCACTAAACATCAGCATGTTAGCATTGTCATTGTTAGCATGCTGACATTAGCAATAAGTACAACCTCACATAGCCGCTAGCATCGCTGCAGACTCTTAGTTTTGTTTCAACATGCATACATCTCATCTTTGCTTTTTTTATGCGTCGTCTGCTGCGGGCCACTGAGCAGCTTCACTTTAGTGTTGACGGTTGAGTGCCTTGCTCAAGGACACTTTGAATGTTGTTGAGGGAGGGCAAAGTGTGACTTGTTCACCTTTCCCTCCAGGTTTTCCCAATCAGTTCAGAGCTTCTCAAACCTTTAGGCTAGCATTTTCCCCATGTAATCTTTCTTTTACAGTCTTGGTGGCAGTGTTGCACCTAGTGACATAATCAGTAATTAGTCTGCAGCAGGCGTCTTGGCCAATATTGAATATAGATAGCTACACAGACTTGTTTTACAAACACACTTTCTATGCCATGAATGATGTGAGGACTATGAGAAGTGAAAACAACATTTAAGATAAGTTCAAGAGATTAAGCCCTGCTACTTCTGAGAAAAATAACAGACACCACGAAGAAAGTTAATCATTCTTTTTGGCCATACAACCATTGCCAGAACCCTGCCAGGGAGCAGCGTAACCGTGCACACGCAGACACACGTGCACGTACACTATCTGTGCATTGACCCTCCGCTGCAAGCATCAAATAAAAAATCTTTTTTTTGTTTAATGCAGGCATCTTTTTACTTGTATATGTGCATGCAGCTTGTGCACCATCTTTGACATTTTAACCCACTGTCCTGTGGCTGAACTCAATCCAAGTGTCACTGTCGAGGGAGTGAAAAGGCTCCTGTGTCAAGTGTTCAGCAAACATGAGCCTATTCTTAACTTATCACATCAACAGTATGTAATAGCAGCTGCCTGGCATTTTCAACTCTGTGGCCCATCCCTGACCCTGCACAGCCAGCCTCTTTAATATGACTCTAAATATGACCCATTCTTTATGTACAACACCTTAGGGGAAAGGCTGTGTTTGGATAGCTAGTACACAGTGTGAGTGTTATTTGCTCTTGCAGGTATAGTTGCGGTGGCTGGTTCTGCATCCTATCTGTGCCCTGGCTGACTTATGTCTGAGCCAATAATGTTGGGCCTTTGTGCAAACTCAGCTGTGTTAGCCGAATTCCACCTCAGGGTCAATGTCAGAGCACCTCATGTCTGAAATGCGCCACCAGCCAACCTCCAAACATGATTTATTAATGGATTCTTGTTGGGTTAAAACGCTGTCGGGGCAAGGTGATTGAATTGCTGTTTGTTTTTTTAATGTACTTGTTTTTTTTGTGTGCTCTTGCTAAGTGTGAGCTTTTGGATACTCCTGTGTGAGAGCTAATTATGCGTTTGGAAATTCACTGTCATTTTAATGTAGTTACTTTGTTTTCTCCTTACTGCATTGAAGAAATCAATACCCGGAGTGCAGCCATATGCATGCATGCACGTACGGAGGCTCACACCAACACACCATTACACACGTAGAAGGACACACACACACACACACAGAAAAGCCACATGTGGACCAACCAAACTTAACAAGGAAAATCCAGCATGTGCTACATCTATGAGATGGCTATTGATTCCTAGTTCACCGTTTGATCGATTTTGCTTTCCTTAGCCTGCGGATCGATGGTGACAGTAGAGGTTTTTTGATGGGGCTGAACCCTGGTGTTTGTCTTGCTGTCTCAAAGGGCCTTAGTGTGCTTTGTGCTCTCATAACACACAACTGCCTGAGTCCTGCAGCCGCAGTATTTGGTGGATTTGTGCAGAGAGGCTACAGAGGGATAAAGAGAAGGATTTCTCCAAGAGACAAAGACCCATCATATCATAAAGTGAGCTTCGAGCATGGATCATAAGAGTGTATGATATGATTTTACTTAATCTAGTTAAATATTCAATGCTGTTCCCTCTGCAAACACCATTAAAAATGCAGCTGCTTTTAGCCCAGTATAGCCCCTTAAACCTTGTGTTAGTGTGTTTATGTAGCTGTAATTTTAGGGATTACAGTCCAAAATGCAATCAATGCAACAACTTAATATCTAAAATGCACAATTCATAATTACAAATGAAAGATTCCAACCAATTTATATGCACGAATGGAACCTTTCCCACGAACAAACGTCTCAAGGAAGTATTACGAATATAACTTTTATTCTTAAATCTGCTTCTTAAGAGTAGCTCTCTTAGGAAAAGTTTTTCTCCAATTTTAGGATTTGGATATTAGGCGAGACTCACGTGAGGACATAGTTGACGCTGACTATGCAGTGGGGTCTTGAGGACCGGCTGTTGTGGACGATTGTGGCGTAACTCTGGACCCAGACCCAGCCACCTTGCTTCGCCAGGAAACGATAATACTTAGTGGTGACTTGGCCTTTTACCAGCACTGAAGGAGATAAAAGAATCAGACAGAAGACAGAGATTAAAGTAATTAACGACACGTATGTGTGTGTGTGTGTGTGTGTGTGTGTGTGCGCGTGTGTGCGTGTGTGCGCGCGCGCGTGTGAGAGACATGTGTGATTGTCTGCACGTGGTGACTGCAGCAGGTTGCCTGAGCAGTTACTGTCTGACAAAAGAAGGTCAGCCAGCCTGTTGTAAAAGCATAATAGAGAGCAGGCATGTGACTCACAGAGGTGGTGTGCACAGCGGAGGTGGAAGATGTCACAGCTGTGGACGTGATGGTACAAGGTTTTCTCTATCAGGTCCTGGGGCTCATAACCTGTCAGCTCTGCCACCCTGGAGAGGAATTAACGAGTTGTGTTAAAAATATGCAGAGTGATCCGCGGATATTTCACATTTGTCTTTGCTTGTGTTTTACAGGCAACAATTTTAGCCTCAGGGGTTTCATTGAGAACTATTTCAACCCTCCTAATAAACAATGTGCATGCTTTACACCAAGAATACAGACATGAAGTGAAAATGCTCAAGGGAAACTATGTACCTGGAGTCCAGGAAGATGAGCTTCATGTCCAAACTGGCTCTAAACATGAACATGTTACTGTGCAGTTTGATCTCAGTCACGGCGCTCGGCGGCAGGGAGTGACCCACGGCCACCAAGCCCACGTTCTGGTAGCAGCCCTCAAAAGGTGACATGTCCAAACTGTACTGACGGATCTTCAGGTAGCCACTGCAGTGGATCACCTGTAGTGGAGCAGATGGACGGTGAGAAAAGCTACCGTGAAAAATTAAATGTAGATAAGGAAATCTTGAAATGCCCCTTTAATAAAGAGGTAATTTGATTAACATGCTACATTTCAGAGGCAAGCTGCATAATTTATATGCTACTGACCAGAAATACAGATTTATTATTAAAATACAATATTATACAAAAAGATGTTAAAATTATTACAGGAACACTATATTATTTTTTCTTAGATAATAATAAAGAATATAGTCTATGAAGAGCAATGAAAGCCATTTGATCTCATTTTTTTCCATTAAATTATTAAATCAAAATACTTTATTGAAATGCATTATTTTGTTAATTAATGAGTAGTTCATTTAATATAACAGACCAGTGACAAAGCTCCATTGCCTACCTTGTATCCACCACTGGTCAGGCCTGCGTTTCTCTTTGCGAGCACACATTTCATCCGCAAAAAGAAAGAGCGCTCCATTTCATATTCTGAAGGAGGAACAACATTTTTAACTTTTAAATAAGAGTTAACTCAGAAACTCTAGAAAGAAAAAAACAGACTACAGGCTGTCGCTGCATGTCTGCGTATTTACGCCTACTGGCTTCTTTTGATTAGGAATGCATTTCAACAATAATGTGTAATGATAACAAAATAAACGCATTATTTGTGTTGCATACAAAATAAGTGGATACATGAAAATCCATTTTCAACACATGAAGCGATTTTACTGTCCTGCAGGATATTGCATTTCTAACCGGTTTGTAAGACGCACACGTTGGTGTAGAATATATAGGCCTATATATGCGTCTGTGTCCCATCTGTATAATAATGACACACATCCGTTGAATTTATAACAGCCATATGCTGATTCCAGACGCAGTGAGTTGTAATTTAATTGCAAATAGACGGCGCTTTCGAGAGGAAATGTATTTTACCTTGGACGAAATGTGAGTGGTAGGGCTGATGTGGCGTCAGGACAGCCGTCATCTCGTCGTGGTCGGCGGGGTGGACATATTCATAAATACTGTTCCCAGTCAACTCTACCTGTTGAGAATAACTCAGGTAATTAACGGGTAGGGACTGTCTGATATTTGTCAATATTCGCTTGTATTAAATCAGCTTTAAAGTGCGGGCTATAAGAATACCAGAAAAGACATTAATCTGTTGTACAAACGGACCTGAGACAGTCCTAAATGGACCGACGCCGTCTCTGAAATGTACATGATCTTCCCATCTGGAGCCACGACAAAGATGAATCCGTCCAATGTCTGCAAATAAACGACAGGCCACAGTTTTCAGACCGCCGACCACACAGTACACCTTCGCTTGCAGCTATTAATATTAATAATAATAATAATAATAATAATAATAATATACCTGCAGTAAATGAGATCCCAGCTCTCGTCCAACATTGTCCAAAGATCTTGATCGACTTGCATGACCCCAAGCTTCACCCAAGCCTGGACAGAGAGAAATAATGTTTGGCTGCTGTGTGACATTATAATGAAGTGGAGAGGATGTCTTATTTTTTATATTAATAATGAAAAATATAACACCATATTCAGTTCAGGTTATATAAATCTGCATTATTTTTATTATTACAGTTAGCCTACTGAACAGGGCAGGACTCTCTCTGTGTCACACACACACACACCCTGGAGCCAGAGGCGTGCCTGTTAAAAAGGCCCATTTAGTGTTAAAGCATTTACAGTGTCCTTCCCTGTCTGTCACATGTTGTACAGGCTGCAGACATGATGGTGTTTACAAGGTGCGCAGTCGATCTGCCTCTTACAACAACTGCCATACAGACTTCCAATCTGGAGGGAAGGCATAACTTGAATAGCAGGATGATATTGTAATTCATCATGATGCTACAGGAAACACTCTTTCTTATTATTATTATTGTTCTTATAAAAAAGCTGAATTTTAACACCTCCCTCCCATTTAACCGCAAATGTGTCCATCTTTAGATTTTTGCTGCAATAAATCCCTCAGTGTAGGCCACTATTTCCAGTGTAAGTGGGACAAAGCAACTGCTCATTGAAATTCATTCAGTTTCATCAGAAATCTCATGGAGCTCGGGTATCATCAATAAATTAGGTGTTCGTCTCCCCTGCTGAACGTGAAATGAAAATAGGTCTCCGCTGTCGGACATGTAGCTTAATATCACCCCGCCGGATGAGAGGATGTAGAAAAAGGGAACCACAATAAAAACAGGATGTTTTCGGCTGAAGGATAATATTAAAAAAATACTACTAATAAATGTTTCCCTGTGTTTTTATTATCATTTAGTCTGCTCTCCGCTTCCATGTTATAACAGCAAAATATATTAATATACCTGTCTGTTACATTCACTATATTTCAGCAAAAAACGTGGGCTTATGATTTGGTTTCCTGGCAGATCATTAATAGCATTTATGTGCGAGATTGTGCGCGCGCCTCCTGCTTCCAGGGCTCTGGGTGATTAGAAGCCGCGCGGGGCCTTGTTTATAATTGGTAAGTCTTGTTCTCGGTCACGCAGTCAGAGAAGCCTGCAGAGACCTGTACAAAAAAGATGGTGGCAGATCGTCTCCTTTGGACGCGCTGAATTAAAAACGACCATAATCCATTTGTAAAGACTCCCTGCAGAGCAATGACTGTAATGTTCCTATAGTATTTCTGTATGGCTTAAAGTGAGTGCTCCGCGCGGGTGTATTAACAGTATCTTATTTATATTATATATTTTTTTAAATCTTCCATAACATCACTACAGTATTGTTAAGAGCACTAACGGGATTTCTCTTATGAATAATTTTATTCGCACTAATCAGCAGAGTGTTTGTGTTAAACTATTTTTATTATGATATAATAATACTGCCTCGTGTATCCCTCACACAGCCTATTTTTTTTTTGTTTCTTTACTATGCTTTTAAAAAATATTATTTTTCTTGAGGCTTTGTGACCTTGGCGTCATGCAAACGCGTCGACAAAACAAGGACATAATTATTTTGTGAGTTAATAATGAAATATGATCAATAATATCGGTGTGTTGTCACTAATCTGAGCTCCACAGCTGGCAGGAAAACAATGTCAGCAGCAGAGTTGAACGCGGTGTGTTTGCACGGCTCTGATCGCTCACCCTGAGGGAAAACTATTCTCATCTTCAGGTAACTTGTTGTCAGTCTTATGATGGAGGCTTTGTCCAGCTGGGAGGTGATGGCCGACGGTAAAGGCAACATTTTGGCCAGTTCATAAAATTCACTGTTCTCCTTTTCCCGTCTAGTCCTTGCGGCCGTTTTGGATTTCTCCTTCATTTCGGCGCCTTTTCACTGTATCCTTCCTTGTCTGAGAGACGGTGGTCATTCAAATCAGCGTTGCCTCCTTCTCATTGCAGGTTTTTATCAACTAAAAGAAGCTGGAGTTTTAATCTAAACAGCTGAATCCAAAAAAAACAAAACAATGTGTGAATATCCCTGGTGTAGTCCTGATGGCGGTGAGTGATACTTCAACTGGTTGCAGTGAAACCTCCACGCTGCTGCCGCGAGATTTCATCCATGACCTGAAAACACACACAGAGAAAAAAAAACATTAATGCCATATCCAGTAGGAAAAGCAGCATTGCACTTTGATCTGCAGAGGCCTGAGTTTACACTACGACCGGACATGATGTAACTGTCCCTTGTGTTACTTGAATGTATGCCTGATGCAGGCCTGCGTGTCAGATGGAGCTGAAAAACAACGCTGCAGATTAATTTATACATCAATCATCAGACAAAACAAAATAATTATTTACTGAAGAAGACATATAACCAGGATGTTCACGGCTTTTCACAGCAGCATCACTACAGAAACAACAATTTAATTTTAACAAGATAATAACAGTTACAGCAGCTATATTTAAGTGCAATAACAACCATGCAGTAGGTAATTTAACTGCATGAAGATATACATACATGGATCAACCAGCTGATCTATTGATAGGTTAATTGTAGATCAAAAATGCATACATGGTTTTAGATGGATTCATGCTGATTTTCTTTTTACTTTTATAAAACAAGCTCACCCTGTTTTGGTCAAATAAAACCTCTAAATCTGGTGAAGGGCGCACTGCAAACATGTCCATCTCAAGTCAGTTTAGCCACAAAGTCAGCCTTTAATATTTATCCTAAAATAAAGTCAAACTTCTGCCAGTGAGATGAAATAATTCTGCACGTTGCATTTTCTGTTACTTCAGATAAAACGAGGCATCGCATCGCTGTTACCTGCAGTAGTATCGAGGAAATGTCACTTCATGCAACACAATCGCTGAAGCGTGCGCAACAGCGTTGTGGAAAAACAACTGTGACATGATCTCACCTCGCTGGCCGATTATTTTTTTCACTTGTTTTAAGAAAATAAAAGAAATGAACATCCAATATAAGTTGGCAGACTTGTTGAGACAGATATATTTGCAGCACTCCTACCCGCGCTGAGACCCACTGTATTTCCCTACATCTGAATCGATCCTGTGGCCTTACTGGCAGCCTGCTGGGAATTTCACCTGTCCTGAACCGGGTTCACCAGTCGTCCCAGTTAAGTTTGGTCTCAGCTCCTCCTGGATTTCCACCTGGAAAGGCGAACGGGCCGTGCGCTGCATACACCTCTCCAAATTATAAGGACGCGCAACGAGTGGCATTCGTGCCCAACAAGCCTCCTCTCCTCAACTATCTCAATGTCCCTCTCTGGAGCTGCTCGGGACCCGCCCACCGTGTGCCCACCTCGCTCTGATTGGATGGAAGCGCCGAAAGTCATTTCGTGATTGGACGCTTACCGTGGGCGTCAACTTGGTACGGCGAGGTATGCGCGGCACTTGGCCGTGCCCGAAATGAGCTTAGATGTGATCTTGTTGTGTTTTCGTCATTAACGTGGAGATCACGGATCAAGCTGAAATAAATGAATAAATCCGCATAAAACAGCACAGCAGGGGGGATGTTCTGCAGGTGACAGGAAGCTGCGAAGACCTTCAGCTGGTGATTATTTTCAGGAAAATATCCAGAATAAAACAAAAATTATTTTTATTCCAGAAAAAAGAAAGAAAACATCCATTTATTTCCACAATTAAATTAGACGACCACCAAACAATTTTCATCAGTTTACTCACATTTCTATTCACATGACATCGACCTGAATGGAAAATAATGTGAGCGTAGGTTTACTGAGTGAAACTGTTTTTATTCCCTCGGAAAAATACTTAATAAATCCAGTAATTTGTCATCATGACAAAAGTATTTTTCATCATTCACCGGCCAAAATACAATTCCTCAAATATTCAGTAGACAATTTGGTAACATGTGGATAACAGCTGCAGGTTTGGTGACGTTTTTTAGTCATAAAAACACAACAACAACAACAACTCAGGAATAAATAAATAAAAGGGTGTCACTGTTTTGGAAAAAAAAATCTGTTACTGTTGAACTCGTGCTGCTGCTGTTAGTTGTCTAATAAATAGGCCTTAAATCCCCCCCTCGCCCTTTCAGCACGATAGCAATGCTCTTAATATATGAAGTCTCTTTAATTATACTGAACTGTACACAGCTGACCACACTAGATTTTTCACTTGTTTTCTGGTGGGTTGCCCCCCTCTGGATTCAGAACCTTTTTTAGTTCTGAATTTTTCTGCATTTAAGTGGTTTGTTGTTGGTTATGCTTAAACATGGGGAAAGCTATTAAAACAGAAGTAGGTCTACGTGCTGTGAAGTGTAGAGGCTGCGTAATTATTCTTAAACTTTAAATTTGAAATTGAAATCTCGAGGTTGAATTAGCATGATTTTTTTTCTTCTTCTTTTTTTGCGCGTGGAAACCACTGGACTTGATGATATTTCTAATTTTCCCTCTCATCAAATTTACCCTCTCATCTAGTTAACCCGTTTTGTCTCGAGCTATTTCGGAGCCGGGATTTTTTTTATTAAAAAAAAAAAGCCAAATGCAAAACAGTTTACGCCCGGCTGAGAGAGCAGTGCGCCACGTCCAGAGCTCATGCAATAGTTTGGTGTCCGTCAAACACGTTTATCTGAGGATTAATTTCCATGGTGTGAATCAGATGAGAGCGCCGCGGCGCATGTAGTTTTTTAATTAGATACCGGGCGCTCAGATGGAGGAGGAGGCGGGGGTGGAGGGGTGGGGGTGGTTAGAGCAGCGGGCGCGGTGACGGGGGCGCGGACGCATGACGGTGAGCTCATTACGCACATAATTAGCCCTTAAATTGATGCTGCATCCTGCCATAATTGGAGATTCTCCTGCTGCCTGGGAACAGATATCTCCATGTCTCCCCCATTTTCTGTGTGTGTGTGTGTGTGTGTGTGTGAGGGAGGGTGAAAGACAGAGAAAGAGAGAGAGAGAGAGAGATAACTGTGTGTTTATCTATATGGCTTCTACTGGACTCAAAATTAGCCCTACAAGGCTGTACCTCCCTATTATTTTCTCATTTCTGACAGATAAAAACAACAAATTGGCAATCAGGGGACAGGCCCAGATGCTGACTGGTCTCAGGTTGTCCCTTTAAAGCAAACAACATGTTACTGCATCATTCACATCTGATGCTTCTAGAAGAGATATTCCTATCCAGTCTTTGAAGTTAACACAAGCTCAGATCTATTCGGCATCTCCCTCTCTGTGACGAATCCCTCATCACTGGATCTCATTTCCTTCCTATTTTTTTTTTTACCCGTAGGTCAGAGGTCATTGGGGTTTGTTCACTTCATAGGTCTTTCTCCATGCAAATGGTTTGAACTCCATACTTGATTTTTCTTTAAAAACTCTTTTGTCACATTTGGTGCTCTAAATCTCTATTTCCCACGCATACGCAAACAAAACATTGTTGCACAATAATCTTTAAAGGAGATTCAGCACCTATGGATCAGGCATAAGGCAGCTTCCCACCGTCAGTGCCCCCTCTGCAGTGACTGACAGCTTGTCAGGGATTGGAAAGTTCTCTGAGGGTATGAGCTCCAAGCGGCTGGTAGAAGATTTACCCTGCCCGGACATCCTGTTAATGCCCCACCACAGGCTGTCACAACAGGGGAGCCCGCCCTGCCGTCCTTCCAACCCCTCCCTTCCCGCCACCAGAGTCTCACCCGTCTTTCCATTTTTATTGTGTTTTTACAAATCACGCTTCTCCGTGGGAAGCCAGGCCAGAAACTCTCCCCAGCATGAAAAAAAAGGGAAGGGAAGGGAGGGGGGCAGGTTATTGAAGGTTACTGAGGGAAAGGATTCGAGGAAAAAGTGGGATGGAGGTGAGAGGATGAAGGTAGATGCTGTCAGCATAGTGTTCAATGAGGAACATGGTGAATCATTTGCTCTAACGAGCTCTCATAATGGCACTCTGGAAGAGTTTCTGCTTCCTGATCGGGGTCAGTGATTGAGCATGGTGCCCTTGAGCAAGGCACTTTAGGCCTTTAAAAAAAGCATTTTCTCACTCACCTCTAGTGGCATCTAGTCAAGCAGGTAGCTAGAAGTTTCAGGATTCAGCACTTGATTCTCTTCTTTCAACTATTGCCATTTGAGTGTGAATTTGCTTTGGTGAGCAAAAAAACAACAACAACAACAACACAGAAGTCTCAGCACGTCACATAACAGCACTGAGACATGAAACTAGTTTAAGACTGGATCCTTTGTGTTGTGTTTTGTTGAGGTTTTGGATACCCGTCTCTCTTTGTGTCACCACTAAATACAATGGAGGTGAATGGAATTTTATTTGTGCTACTCAGAACTGCACTCCTGTAACACTGTCAGTGATGGACAGTTTAAAAAAACATCCATGCAACAGAACCAGAGATACTGTCTTTTTTTATTCCACACATTTTTCTTCCTCGTCAAAACCTGGCACCTACATTACCCACAGTGCAACCCAACCGCCGACAGTTCAGCGATTCAGGTGTGTTACGCTAGTAGCGGCTAATGTAGCCTCGAGCTGCTAGCCTCAAGCAGAGATGAGGAGCGGGCTACAGAGGTCTGGTGAGCTCATCTACTCCACACCCCCAGATTTTTTTTCATTTAAAAAAAAGTTTGCAGTCCCAACTGACACTGAATTTAGTGACATCACTTGAGGCAATTAATCAGACTTCACACAGCTCCCTCTGGAGCCACAAAAGGCTTCACAAAGCTTTTTTTTCCTGTTACACATATGCCTACAGTAGCAAGACAAACAATAAACTAACATGGAAACTGTGAAAAGAATCATGTGAATTTGGTCATTTTTTGCATTAAACATTTGATTGCTGCTTGATAACTGACTGCCTTAGTTACTTGAGGTTTGAGGTTTTCCTCAAGTACCTAAATGTCTCAACAAAAACAGTCTCTACTCCAAACTACAGCACACACAACAATAACAGCAAATTACTGGTTATCTCGTAGATATGTATTGAACACATTAAATTCCTAGAAAGTTGAAAACAAATCAAGAACATAAGGTATCCTTTGGAAAATTATCATGAATAATGTAAAACATGCTAAATTAAATGTACATGTACAGTAATTTAATTTGTCTCTGGGGCCACGCTGCCTTGGAGATCCACATCTGCATTTATAACCTCTCCTCCACTTCCTCTTCCTCTCATACCTTCCTCTTTTATACACTCACGATAACTTCATCATGGGCTAATACACCACCAGTACAGATAGAAATAACCTGATTAGACGTAAGATCATGTATACGGGGAATGAGAGAGATGTAGCGTCTATATGTGGAGGAGAGGAGAGACGTATGGAAAATTCAGGAGATGTAGTGGAAATGTCAACGAGGTAAAAAAGAAGAAGGAGAGATGAAAAACAGTCGATTCTGAATGTGTTAGTCAAAGATTTCGCCGAACGAGTGAAAAAGCAATGAGGCCGAGGCACCATGTTGGGTCACACTCTGTGCTCTGAGATTGAAACGGTTGGGCATATGTAAACAGGCTGCATGTTTGACCAAGATTTGCCAGTTGTGTTTTCTGTAAGCTATTACTGACTCTTTGTGTTCTGTTTTCCCTAAAAGACGGAAATATTATTTAGTGCTCCCTGCCTTCTTTAGCTGTTGGTTTTGAAACAGCCATTTTATTTGGAGAGCAGTGGTTGGACATTTTATATTGTGTTCTCTTCCTCCCATTAACAGTGACTCTTTCCCATCAATTCTTGCTCTCTGTGTCTCTTTCTGCCAGGCCCTTCACTGAGCCCATCTGCTGTGTGCGAGCGTTAATTAACCACACTGCCATTTCCTCTGTGTGCGCTGCATTTGAAGGTGCTTAGAGTACACGAGTCAGCCCCGCAAGTTCATCAAAATGCTAATTCAGCCCAAATTAAAGTTGTGATTAACATTACACAGTTTCCTGTGCAGACAAATTGATCATCCATGAGCTCCCCCCCATCTCTCTCTCTCTTTCTCTCTCTCTCTCTCCCTCTCACTTTCTCTCTCTGGGTGATGAGTGTCTGGGGAGAGAGAGACTTTCCTCCCGGGTGTTCTTGTCATCATCGCTAAAGTGGAAGAAAAACAGAAACGGCCCACAGATGAAGCTAATGGTGTGTGAGAAAGATTTGTGTCTAAATGCTAACAGTTTTCTGTATAACATAAATACGAGTCTTATAACAAAACATTTCGTTTCGCCATATAAGAAATATGGATTCCCATGATCTTTTTTCCCTTTCTTTTCAACACTCCACATGCATATCAATCCATATTTGTTTGTGTGCATGTACTGTACCTGTGGGTATACTTCTTCAAACTGTGTACATACGTGAGGAACCAATAAGCTGTAGCGCTGATGCTGCGACACAGTTCTGACTGTATTTACCCTGCTCTCCAGCTGCCTCTGCACCTCCCAGACACTGATAGGCACATGGAAACAAGACCCGAGAGGTTAAAAAAAATCCCATCGAAATAATACTGTTTTTGACCCAAATCAAATTGTATTTACTCCTTTAATTTTCTAACCGCTTCTATTTGGCTTCTTGATCACGTGACCTGAGTTTTTACACATTCTCACATCTCCGCCTCTGTCTACAAGCTGTAAAATGTTAAGCACAAAATAAATTTGTAGTGCTGAAAGCCAAGATTAGTAGCCTCTGTAATAGGTTAGCTGTGCTAATTCATGAGAGAAAATCAGCAAGCCGTATGCTCCTGACGCAACAGAGGTGGTGCCATATGTTTTTTTTTCTAAAAACAACAGCAGCTTGACTTTCCCGATGGGTAAATGACAGTGGAAAGCTTATTTAGGTACATACTGTAGTCTCTCTCTCTCTCACACACACACACTCACGCACACACACACGGATAAACTTCTGGTGGTAATGAAAGCCCCTGGCGTTCATCACTCTGTCTTAAGCAGTGGTTATTGAGGCATTAAATATGTCTACACAGGGCTCAGTGAAAGGCTGCCAGATCAGTGTTCTCCTCTGAGGGGGCTCTGTTTGCATACAGACAGGTTGGGGGATTGGGAACGTGCACCGAATGGAGCCTGGGAGCCGTAACTGGGTGCCCACCACTCTGGTGTTAGCGCCATTATGGGATGTCACTGTGGGAGAACTGCAGCTCTTCAGCGGGATTACTGAGATTCTTGCTGAAATTGAGCGGAATTGGAAATGTGGCCGACGGATTCTCTCCAGAGTGATGCGTGCACAATACTGACACACACAGGCACACACACACACACACACACTCACACTCACAGAGAGAGAGAGAGCCTCACATTCATGTTCAAACAAATGCAAATGTGCATTTACGCAAACATTTTGCCACAACAGGAACTCTGATGATGTTGGTGCTTGCACGAAAGAAAAGCATACAGACTGCTACAGGAGGATTTGAGCAAATGTCAATTTGAGCAGTTATGAAATTTCTCATCGCTGTTTTCTTTTCATTTCGTCTTGCAGCATGACAAGAAATGCAAAACAGCACTGGTGCATACCTCAGCAGCCTCTACTGTCTTTGATGCATGTTTGCATAGTATAAAATGTGGTGGTTTGTTGTGTTTTTTTAAACCCTGCTTTCAAACCAAAGTTCCCATAAGGAACAATAAACACTGGACTTGTATTAAAATGAAGTGAACTAGAATGAATGTACAACGTAAAAGTAAACACTGACTGTAATTCTGAGACATTGTCAATTCAAAATCTATGGGAAATCTGTGAGAAAATGTATGACAACGGCTATTATGTATTTAATTTCTTAGTGTGCACTTTTATTCACTTGTAAAAATGAGTTAGTTTTGTTCACCGGGACATTCATGGGGGCGCTATTTTTCTATGCTACTGTGGTGGGCAGTAGCTCCACAACAGCTTCAGCACAGACCAGTGTAACTACATGACTTGGGCGCAAGAAAGGGCCTTTACAGCTCAGTAGCCTCCTTTCTAATGGGTGTGGGGGTCAATGTGCTGAGGCCACACTCCCTTCTGAGGTCCCTTCTCCTGTGTCATAAAATAAACATGCAGGGTGCGACCCTGGTGAGGGTGAACATTAACACCCCAGCCGCTGGCCCGGGGGTCAGCCTGGGGTCAGCAGCCTGTGGTGGAGGGAAGGACAGAGATTATTCTTCCACCCTGACAGCCGCACGAACATGGCATCAGTGTGTAAGAAACTCACACCCCTGGTGTTATGTAAATTCTGTCTGAAGGATTAACAGCAGCGCATGGTTTCGGTGTTTTTGGCCTCTTGTTTTCTCCAAGCAGGCTGCGGGACGGAAGATTTAGAGACCTCATTTATTTGATAGATTTGATTGAAAGGTAGAAATAAGTTTTTCTTTTAAACACTCTGCCTCAAAGTTCAGCTATGTTTTTTTTCACTTTTACAATTTTGTAGGAGCCTCTCACAGCTTCAGAATTCATATTAATGTTTAGCATCTGAGAGCTTGTGCCAAAAGCTTCAGCAAAACAAAAACAAACCACCACCAACAACAAAACTTACATGAAGCTGCAATAACTGATTTTTTGGCCACATTGGGGCAGAGGACACAAGCTGTAAACACAACTCTGACATATTATTACCCTTTAAGTTGATGTGGTGAACATGTTAGCAAACAGTTGCCACTCATCCAACAGCTTAAGCATTCATTTGGTGTCACGTTTCTGGCCACCTGATGAATATAAGTCCAATATTCACTTTCTTTTTTGCTCTGTTTTGCTCTCCACCAACTCCTGAGGGGATTATCTGCCTTTTTAGCAGCTAAATGCTCCATTATGTTCAACTAACTTCATCTGCCTGCCATGTGGCGCTGGGCAAGTAGCAGTGTTTAGAGCTTTTTTCACTGAAAATAGCTGCCGGCTGCAGCAACAACGCTGGTGAAAGCAGTGAGAGCGAACCAAAACAGTAAAGTTTCAAGGCTGTAAAAACCAACACAATGAGCTGGAAGACGCTAAAACACTCCACAGAGCTGAGGGGAAATCGCTACACGTGACCCGTTTCACATACAGGTAATCCATTGCAAACTAAAAAATACTGATTATAAGTAACTGCAGCCAGCAGTGTGCACGATTCATCCTAGAATACATTTTGAGGTGTTTTCATGAATTGTTTTGTAGCATGTCACAGGTCCAGAAACCCAGAAGAGGCAGAGCAGAGTGGCGTGTGCCTCCCCCAGCAGTGCCGCCCTGGTGCATTATTCAGCCTGGCATTCACCCTGACTGTGGGGAGTCACAGATGTCAGACATGGCTAACCAGCTATTGTAGAGAGCAGGCACGGACATCAGACCTGCCAAGACTGGTCAGACTTGATAGTGAACTACATAATATATATTGACATTAAGAAAGAAGGCAAGAGAGAATGAAATCTAAGAAATGACTGGCAGCCACTCAGAGAGAGGTCAAATAGCACTTGTAAGTAATTCTTCAGGTTTGTTTTGTATTTCGCAAAATATGCTTTTTTTTTTGCTGGTGATTGTGTATTCCTGCATACAATGTAAATCTACGGTTTTCATGGCTAACAAAGTAACTGCTAAGAAATATATTTGTCCTTATTCTACAGCCAGAAGACACTACAATTATAATCCAGGAAAACAAGACAGAAAGTGAGGATTTATAAGCAAACTACAAGCCGTAGGATTTATTTGTCATTTTAACCTATCCACAGTGTGCTTATAAAACCTCCCCCTGCAACAATTAGGGGGGCATAGATCACATTCTTGCCTTTTTGCAGAGGCCAGATAACACCATAAGGCTTTGGGACATCTCATTCGCATTGGGAACGGTCTGGAAGATGCTTTACTAGATGGATTTATATGTGGCCTGCGCTGCTTCCCAGTGATTGAATGTCTGTGTGCATGTGTTGAGCTGACTCCGTGTGGATCTGTCAGGGGACTCATAAGGCAGGTTTGAATTAGGCATGAGATAGGAGGAGGATGCGTGTGTGTTTGTCTGGGTGTGCATGTGTGACTCGGAGTACTTTATGGTGAAAGAGCGTGTAAATAGTGACCGGAGACAGATGTGGTCTCATCCCTGAAAGACTGAGGATAAAAAATTACTGGGACAAGACCTCGGGATCAGGACAGAGCGGGACATTTCTCAAGATAACACACTTCCTGCATGTTATAGCGGAAAGGATGCATAACATGTAAGTGGCACAAAAACACGCGAGTGTTCTCTCTCTATTGGAGGGCATTACTGGCTGATAATATCCAGTTGCACAAAGTGAAATCAAATCTGTGAAAAGTTCACACAATCTTTTTCATCTGTGCAGCTTACAGCTTCACCTAAGAGGTTAGCTAGAGCTCTAAACACCACAAAGCCTATAAAACATGAGCTGGAGAGTTGTGAGAGACATAAAAGCAGCTCCTTTTAATGTAATATTGATTTACAAACCGCATGTTAAAACACCTCCCAGTCATGGGTCATTACTCTCAAACCCTAACGAATTGCACTGGGTGCTGAACTGGAGCCAGTGCACATGAGGCACTGGACATTTTTAGAACCACATGCACAGGTTTTGGGTGTCCTGGTGTCTAGACAGTAGCAGCCAGAGAGCAAACACTTGAACTTAAGAACAACATCAACATTATACAGCAGTGAAGTAAAGCATCTTGATAAGAACTTGTGTATTAATAATGCAGTGCCTTGGAACTACTTAAATGTACAGTTATAACCATGACATTTTCTTTTTGTTTTAACGTTACATTTTTTAAATATGATGGCAGGCTGTAAGAAGATTATTGGATTAGCTGTCGAGATCTTGTAGCCCCTGGTGTGTGTATTCACTGATGCCATCCAAGCATTTTTACATGCCCATATTGATTAGTGCAATTAGAACAATTAGGCAAAATTACTGTCTGTGTTTTGACCTCACAACACAGTGTTGTGACAACAGGGACAACAACAGGGAAAAATTAGACCAATTAATGTGTTTCACTCAGTTAATGTTTTGATGCTGTTAATGTCAGAAAGAAAAGCAAAATGTTGTGAGAAACAGCCCTGCTGGGACATGCTAACAGGGATTTTTCAGTTTACTGATAACAAAATATTTATCAGACACGACATATCAAGACTTTGTCGAGAATACAATGATAAAGTTCTGGACTTATTCCCATCGTCGTCTCTGGTGTTTACAGAGTGCAACAACCTTTATCAAGACGGAGCCATTCAGTGTCTGACATTATTAGAAAATGAGAACAAAGAAAAACATCATCGCAGGAACAAACAATTGATGGTTTGAGAAGCCAGACGAGCTAAGACGAAAAAAGAAATCATATCATAAAAAAGAAAATAAGTTTAAGATGAAAAGATCAGCGAGGAGAACGTAGATTATTAAAAGAAATTAAGATCTCCACATTCTCTAAAGAAATACTGGTAACAGTTTACTTTAGGTCCTTTATGACAGAAATGTTTATTGATGTACAGTAATTATCAACAACCATAACTTCTCCTATGAAGACATATTTTACATTATTACAACTGTGTTTTACTGTATTGTCGTTCATTATGAGTTTATCCACCAGCTTCCACTGAGTATCCACAGGATAGCTGTTGACAGTTACTTTGATAAACACTTGTTTCTGCTTCCAGCTAGATTATAGTGTGTTATAAAGAATTTATTAGATGTTTATATGCTGCCTGTGAATGCTAAATAGGGGGACTAGTGGAATACTATCCAGCAGCACTTGTTTAAAAGCAGGATAAAAAGTAATGTAACTGACGATGCAACTCTTTCAACTATAATTTTTATACTGCAAATATCTGTTTTATTAGGACAATGGAATGTTTGCTCCACAAACTGCTCTAAAATGTAATTCAACCTCAGTAATAATATTAATATAATGTTAAATAATATTGTTGTATTTTACTAAATTGTGTTACAGCATGTTGGCTCTGACGTGTAAACACCAGACAGAGTTTCAGGTCTGATGATGGCAAATTGCATTCCCTGTATTTGCATGTATTTGTAATCAAATATGTTAAATGCAGAAATTATTTTAAAAGATATTTCAAAAGATTTCACATAAGACTTTAAATTAGTAGCACCATCGAGGTCTATATCATATTTCTTGCAGGGGGTTTTTCATGCTGGGGGAGTTCACATTCTACATTTAAAAAGCAACATATAGTGGGAATTTAATTGGATGATTCTAGTTTTAAACTCAGTATATGTAAAGTAGACTACTTTAAGGCCAATGAAAATAAATAAATAAAGGATTCTCCACCATAACTTTATTCTTGGCTGAATGTAGAGAGCTTTGAAACAGCATTTAGACCTACATTTTGGGACACAAAATGTACAGAAAATATAACTGAAATGTTGACTGAAAAAATTAAACAAGCAAACAATTGAGAAATTGGGGGTGGGGGGTTGGGATGCTGCTTTGAAGGACCTAAGTATTCCTAAAATCCTGGCCACAGCCTTGGAAGTAGTGAAAGTAATTGTAGTACGAGTTACTTAGTTAATTCAACTTTATTTGCAAAATACCATTAAGAGCATAATTTTTATTCTGAATCATTCAATCCTAAAAACTGACCTTTCACTCTGTTTAATACCTCTCACCAGACAGACTAAACATGCAGCCTGTACTCGTGTATGCAAGATGCTACAGCAAATATGGCTCCCATTTACATTTTAATTCACCTACTGGTAAATGCTTCCACGTGAGACTTTACTCCTACGGGAAAGTTATGTTCTTCATCATCAACTGTCATTATTTGTTTAGAGGCTTATAAAGCATGTACACATATGTTGTTTTTCAGACTTTATTCACAGGCGCAAGCCAACCAACAACAGCAACAGCAACAACAACAACTCTTTTTTTTCCATTTCTCATGCAAATGTTTGGAGTAACACCCCCTTCACGCTTTGTTTTCCTGTGGTAACATAGCATTTACATTTCATGAGCTCACTAACCTTTTTTTTCCGTCCCTCAGCATTGACTTGTCACTGGGCTGATTTACTGGGCCGGTCATTTCCATTCAGGCCAGTGGCTGAAACGCTCCCCCTGCTGCAGATGAATATTTACATGGCAGTTAACAGGTGGCGAGTAGTTTAATGGTGGTAATTGCTCCCTGGCACGTGTAGCAGCAGAGGAGGTGTAAGACTTGTGTTGCTTGGGGCTGTCCCGCTTCTGTGATGGTGCATCCCTGGGGATATATCTGTGTGTGTGTGTGTGTGTGTGTGCACCATATTTTATATATTCAAAGGTGACATATAGGCTGTCCAGCCTATATTCCAACTTAAAAACAGCATTGTGATATGATGCAGTAACATTTGTTTCAGTGTTTCACTTGTGTTTTTCTTTACTGATGATGGTGGTTAATTTGACTACTGCTTGACATTTGTGTTGGGTGGCGATATGTTTAGTTATCAGTGTGATATCTACTGTTGTCAGTTAGTGTGTTGATGTTAAAAAGAAAAAAAAGGAGTATTCAAATAATTTACTTAAGTAAAAGCACCAGTACCGCAGTATAAAAAAACTCCATTACAAGTAAAAACCCTGCATTCAAAATTTCACTTAAGTAAAAGTACGGACGTATTAGCAACAAAATGTACTTAAAGTATCAAAAGTAAAAGTACTCATAATGCAGAATGGCTACTGTCAGTGGTATATTGATATACTATTGGATCATTATTATTGATGTATTAATACGTTACCGGTTGTTGTTGGTCAAGGTGGAGCTAATTTCAACTACTTCATATACTTTTGGTAGTTTAATCTGTAAAAATTGGATCATGTTTTTTAAACTGATCATATGTTTTTAATGTAAAATCATAACTTGAAAAGTAACTAATAACTATAGCTTTTAACTAAATAAATGTAGTGAAGTGAAAAGTACAATATTTCTCTCTGAAATACAGTGAAGAGGAAGTATAAATTAGCATAAAATGGAAATACTGAAGAAAAGTACCAGTACCTCAAAATTTGCAAAATCAACTACATATAAGCAGAAGATCAAGACATATTCTCTGTTTCCTACATTTAAGAGAATGGAGATACCGTTCCTAGATCTGTTATTTCACACTAGCTTAATTGTTTTCTCTTCAGTGGAGAGAGATTAGGTTTTATTGTCCGTCTGACAGCCATGCAAATGTTAAAGCACTGGAATGTTCCACAAACCGGAGCAGATGGACACGACAAGTCCCTCCCTTTCACTCTCAAGGAACATGACATCACCACATATGGTCGCGGTGATTGATCTGTCGTCGGAGAGTGATGGCTGGCTGAGTGGGGAGAATGGGGAAGGGATATGCACAGAGCAGAGGCAAAGTGCTGGCGTAATGTTTTCCATGGCAAAACTCATACAGCCATAAGGATGAATGTGTCAGTGGCCAGAGTGTTTTTTAATTGATTGCCTGTGTGTGTGTTTCTGTCTTGGAGAAAGAGAGACCTACATGGATGGCCTACTTATTTAAGTTGATTTTTTTCTTTTTCTTTAATATTTCAGTTTAGTTGATTTATATTCAATTCCCATGAAATGCTTCCAGGTTTTGTGCCTTTCTTTTCGTCAGACAAGACATTGTCCTCACCACCTTAATGCCCCTTTGGATAATGCTTTTTAGGAGCAAAAGACAGATAATAGCCTGTATGCTTCTCACAAGGTACATATATATGAAACTTTAAGGTCAAAGTATATATAATCAAAATTAATTAATTGTCATAAAATCAGGAAATTCCCCTCCAAGTGTCACCTGTCAGTGCAGAATGTAAAATACAGAGTAGAGGCTGTCAATCTCGCTGTGTGTTTACATTGATTATATTTATAGATTTATTGATAATTACGACAGATGGAAATGCTGTAGTTAGCACCATTGAGCAGCAGAAACAACAATTATTGTTCCCTGTTTTGGTGCAAAGTCCAACATGTGGCTAAGATGATTTATCTCTGTTCAGAGAGTCAAACATCATGACCAGAAGCTAAAAACGATGCAAATGCTGAATTTAAGAGGGCGAGCGAGTGAGCAAGAGAAGCCAGAGAGAGAGAAAAAGAGAGAAATGATGTTGGAGAGAAAAGCAATAGGATGGATATGCAGTTCCAGACACAGAACAGAAGCTGGGAGCTTGTCTTGTCCTGCTGTGTGTCTGGCAGATTGCTATGGAGCCTGTCATTGCAGCCAGCGGGGTGTCCAGCCACTACATGGCATTCAGCAGGGGAGGTGAATAAATCACTGGAACACACACAGTCCAGCTTAAAATTCGGCTGACAAAGCCAAGACTGCCCTCTAGTCACACCTATACTTTGTACGGCTACAGAACCAACATTATTCTGGCAGCTAAAGTAGCACCGTTCATTTAATTGATTTTTACACAAAAGTAACACCCAGAAGCAAATATCATATAAAACGTAAAGGTCAATTGTCAGTTTAGATAGTAGAAAGAGTGGATTGTCAATGGGGAAACATAGAAACAAAAGAATATTTAACACTATACTGTCCCTTCAGCAACACATACAGGAACTGCTTATGCACGTTCAAGTTCGGCCCAGCCATGTTGCTCAACATGGGTGGACTTGGGGTGTAATTTGGGGCCCTATAAGAAAAGTCCAGTGTGGGGCCCCTTGAATCCCAACCCTGACCCATTTCAATGAGTTTTTCTATAATTAGCCTTCAAGAATTAGCAAAGCAAAATATGCAAAGACAGGCTTGTACAGTTTTCTGAGTAACATTACAATTTTCAGTAGAAGTTTCTTTCTACGAACAAAACCCTTTGTATTTGTTACCTAACCATAACCAGAGTTTATTAATCCAAACCTTAATCCTCACCTTAATGAACGTTCTTTTTATTGATTATTTCATGACAAATGAGAGGAAATTACATGTTTAATTTCTGCCTTTGTCACATGATCCAAATTCATAATTCAGGTTATCTGTGTTTTTAGAGTTCGTGCTCATTTTGCAAAAGAAAATGAAATGTTGTCACTGTTTATGAATAACCTACTCATTAAACAGTTTTAAAAATTGTAATAAATAAAACAACAACAACAACAATGTATAGTGCGCAGGGGTGCCTCCAGAAATTTTGGACCCATGAAAGAATATAATATTGGGCCTCCATAGATCACCCATGTAGGCTGCATTGCTGTAACAAACCACACCTGTAAAACCCATTTCACGACCCCAAATGTTAGTAATAAATTTATCTTTGCTGGGTGGAATCTCTACTGTAGTCTGATGTTAATTACCTCATATATAGTCTACATATAAGCATTGGTGTATAACATGATAATATAGAGTGTATCCTATAATAGTATCAACATCATAATTTCAACATTTTCTGATTACTTTCTGATGAACACTGAGCAGCTCTGCACATACTACTTATGCATACTAATACTATAATTTTGTATATGGTGTACTATAATATAGTAATATATATATACAATATCTGAGGAACTACTTCATGTAATTCGATGCCATTGTCATTCTGACTATTTGGTTGAAAGTAGCATACTGCAGTGTATCGACAGGAATGTGATTATCCAGTCAGGGAAAATCTCACATGGGGTTAAAATTAAAAGTGCTACCTTAAATACACTATTATTATTATTATTATTATTATTATTATTATTATTATAATAACATTACTACATGATAATAATTAGTTATTTATTTTGAATGATCTCTGCTCTGGGAGAAGTAAAGGAGGGTTTAACTTTTACCCCAAAGACTGGCATTTTCCATCATCAGCACCATGGATTGCTCTGAGTAAAACTAGCTAGCTACCATCAACCAAATAATGCTCACCTTCTTCTCCTTCAGCTGAGAGTCGGGTCGGACTAGGGAGGACTGATGGTGGGCTCGCTGGAGCTGCATCTGCATCTGCATGACAAGGGCAGAACTTATTATTGATTAAAAGTACGATTAAATTTTGGCTAAATAAACAAAATGTAATGACTGTAAGAATGTTATAAGTGGATAATGTTGATCTATAGAGTGTCTTCAAACCACCAGAGTGATATTATTGTACTGTAGCTATCTTGCGACTGGCTTCGACATTAAGCCAGGATATTATGCTAACGTGACTGTGTAGATATTCATGGGCATTACATGGGCACTTCCCTTTCTTGGAGAAAAATTGGGTAACAAATTGTCGCCCTTAGTTCTCCCTTTCAGCCCTTTTCTGCCTGTTTTTTTGTGGTTTCTGGCAGCTTGATTCGGGTTCTGAGTGACACTTTCTGTACAGACAGCGGCGGGTGGCCACTCTACAGACCGAGGCAGACTATAGTTCCACCGTTCCTGACTCGTGAGCGCAGCTAGGTAGGACTGTGATATGGCATGCTACCTGGATGATTTTAGCAAAAAATTGAAATTCTGAAATTCCAAGAGGTTAAAATATTATATAAGGGGCCCTAAATTATTTCCTCAGATAAATAATGTTCTATGTTCATGTAGTATTTTTGAGGGCCCCTGTCAGCCCAGGGCCCTTGGAATCATCGTAGTTTTTCCCCCCTTTGCGGCGCCCCTGATAGTATGTGTAGTATTGCAGAGACAGATTGCCTGAGATATCAGGATAAAATTCCTTTCAACATTTCAAGCATTTGGTGTTGTGTAATAAACTATTAAACAAATCTATGTGTAATAGTAAAAAAATACTTGCACACATAATATTTATGTCTTTTTGCAGAGCATTTTACGAGTACATCCAAATGATTAACCTGTGAAACGGCTTTGTTCCAGCTCATAAAAAATAAACTGTCCTGCAGATCAAGTTTCACAAATGTCCTTCGGGGTAATGCATAGCTGACATTAACACTACTACAAGGGGTGTAATGATGTCTCATCTTAATATGTGTTTAAAGCTATTGCGCCCGTCATTATGCCACTCGCTTATCATGGCGGTGAGAAATAAATCCAAATCCAATCTTCTATTAGTATTTCTAATAGTATTTCTTCAAAATTCTGTTGGTGGTGATGTTCATGTTTTTATATAGATTATAGTTTGGAGAAACTTTGAGCTGTGGTTGCATCTTTGCGATGCTATGTGATTATTTCTCCCTTCTTGCCACCTCTATACTTATACTAAAAATGTATGTATTACAAACATTGCATGTAGTTCTGGACATTTTCTGAAGGCTCGGTAGGTTTAGAGTCTTTATTACAGACAGTATCACATTGGCTTATTAACTATGAGCCATATGAACTCAACATCCCATTTAAGTAATAAATGAAAATAGTTAACTAGCTGGAGGGAACTGGAGTTGTGTGGTCCCAAGTTCACATGCTCCATTTCATAGACAGGCTTGGAGGGGACAGAGATGTCAGCGTCACCTCGTTTTATCCTGGAATGCAACGAGGAAAAGCATGAAAACCCTGCAATTGGGCCAGAAAATAATAGACTATGCTCCTGGAAAGAGTGGCTCATTGGTTTGGGTTGAGGAACGGCCGTGATGAAGAAGAAGACAAGCATGTATTTACATGAGACACCCACACAGGCCTCCATAATCAATCTTCCAATCTCTCAGGGTGCAGACTCAGCCAAGAATCAGTGTGTGGGATGGAAGTCACGGTAAACAGCATGAATCTTTGCCAGCAGTCTATTTAAAACCTTTATTTATCCACAGAACTGCGAATCTTTTCCTGCAATGTTATACTAAACATAAAAGTTATGCACATGCTGGCATTTTGGGATTTATGTTTGCCATCTTACCCACAGTCAGGTGAAAAGATTTCCATTTCATCTAAGTGTCCACAGAGATAAAATACAGGCTCAGGACTGGAAGCAGAAAAACACAGATTCTATCAAAAAAAAAGAAGAAATCTACTAACAACTTTAAATTTATCTTATCTCTATGTCTATATCTTGCTTAAGTAATACATCCAACAGGGTTTTCTTTAGAGTTCAGTATGTGAAATTGGCAACTTCACTCTGAGAAGAATTTCCGCAGTCACTGTTGTTGGACCAGCTGTTGTTGGTCAGGAAATAGCTCCAGCTGGGAAGCTAATTGCCATAACTATTCCTACACATCAAATACACAAGATACATGTATAATGTGTACAAAAGGCGGGTTTGGAGTCGTTGGAAGCAACCCTGCCTCCTAGAAATTATGTTTATATACAACTAATCTGCAATAGCAAATACGTTTTGAAGCTATGCAATGCCGGTTTCTATCAACATAATGAAGAAATGTTGTTAATTAACGTATCTTACAAAAAAGTTACAAAAATGTTGATACTGAATGTATCAGGAAAACGTATTTCATTTGTTTTCCACCACAGTATCCAATCTTGCATTACAATATTCACTTGTAGTGACTCCAGCATTATTATACTTTTTTATGGTTATGTTTAGGCACTGGTAGCATTTGATTAAGGTTAGGTGAGATCATGGTCTTGGTTTTATACAGAAAAAGTCCACAGCGACTTGAGACCCAACATGTTAATTAATATTTAACCCAAACCACAATCTTTCCCAACCTTAACCAAAGTGCTTTTGTTGCCTAAATCACAGATGGCTCACTCTGGTCAGACTTGTGTTCCCACCATTCTTCCCAACCACCTCCCTGCGACTCCAGTGTGGTACAAAAATGTACTGTTTCATTTACTCAAATAAAATGCCTCTGAACACAATCCAACCAGCGATTATTCTGAGCGACCACGCTGGAAGGTGGGATGAAAAACCAGCTGTCACAGAATAAGGCAAAACTCGATAAATCATGCTAATGGGAATAACGAGCAGTTTGAACCTAACTCATTTCTGCACACCTGGTCTATCGCTGCATGAAGTGGGCAGGCTTGTCAGATAGTCGGTTTCAGAAAGTTACCAACCTCTTTAGTGTCCCCCTGCTTCCAGTTTGCTACGCTAGGCTAAACACGTGCCTGACACCTCCATAATGAAACTGATACTGACCCTGTTCAGACCTGGCATTATCAAATGTCTTGGGTGATCAGCTCTAAGTACAGGTGTGAATGCACCCAAGACGCATTGAGGACGCATTGAGATCCGATCACTCACACCGCATTCGGAGGTGGTCTGGGCCGCATATGGCCACATTCTTTCAGCAGTGTGTATGCGTATGTGTCCTGGGCCACAATGAAGCACCGCCTACTCAACTGACATTCTCCTCGTAAGCGGAAGTAAACAATAGCACGGCTCAACCACCGCTACTGTAGCATCCCCTTATGCTCTAAAAAAAATTATAAATGTGAATTTTCATGATTTTCCAGAAGATGAACATTTACCTGAGAGATGGGTAACACCTATCTGACAATTGGAACCAGATTCACCGGCATTTTGTTGCATTAACGTAACTGTTTTCCTGACACTTTTTCCCCTTCAGCTACTAACGTTAATATAAATGACCATGTTCACAATGTAGCATGAGTTGGAGTTTGTTCTCCGGGTTTTTCTGTTGCCCTGGAAGTGTAACGTTATCCTTGTTATCCTTGCTATCCTTGCTATCCGTGCTTCAATCAAACTGGGTGCCTTTTCATAATACTTGCTGACTGATGGTATTTCTGTTCATGTTAACGCCTATGTTGGTTTGGCAATATCTGCTTAATTAAAATAAAATACATCAAAATGGATCTCATCTTCTGTGTGTCATGTCACTCAAACAGTAGCATATGCCGGTCTGATATGGTTAGCCTGATAAATTAAATGTAATTACATTAATGTAACTGTAATGTAACAGTTGTTGTGACCGTGTTCATTTGCATATAGAGCGGGGAAGTGAGATCCGATCACAAGTGGTCACTCAATATCACATCTGTTAAAGCTTGGCTAGGCAATGTCTTTTAGAAACATTTTTATTATATTTGTTGAAATTCTCTTTAGATCCAGACAGCAATCAATAAATCAAATGCTCTGACAAAAAAAGTAAAAAAGTCCGGTGTCTGTGGCTGTCATAGGACTGTAATAAGCCCGTCCANAAGAAATACAGAAGAAGAAAAGGCTGCAACTAAAAAGAGGTTGGATAAAGCAAGAGGTCAAACCAGAGTCAACATCAGTCTGGATTTTCAACGATGGCATGAAGAACTGAGGGAGCTGAAGGGCTGAAAAGTGATGCTGTGAGTACTAACAACAGCCATGTTGGTTGTTTACGTTTATTATGATAATGTTCAGTGTTTTCAAACATGTGAATGAGACATGAGGTAGTTGGATACAGTTAGTGATGACAACGATGCGCTGCGCTCCTCTCCCCAAGGCTCTCTCGTGGACTCGTCCTCCAGCAGTAGTCAGGCAGTGCGCGTTGGTGTGTTTTGAGGAGAGTGGCTTTGGAGGGAGACATATACTTTAAAAATCTAGCTTACTCTTGCTGGTTTCTTCAACATTACCAACCCTAGCTTTAAAATATGAAACTACAGCCAGAAGCCGAGAAGTCAGTTTAGCTTAGCACAAAGACTGGAAACAGGGGGAAACAGCTAGCCTGGCTCTGCCCAAATCAACATAATTCACCTACCAGCACGTCTAAAGCCTATATATTAACATGTTCTAGCTTGTTTGTTAAATCTGTCCAAACCAAATTGAAAAAACAACAATTTGTGTTTTACGGAGGGTAATGTTTGGGACTATTTCTTGGCTAAGCAAAACAACTGTTGGCTGTAGCTTCATATTGAAGGTACCGATATGAGAGTTTTACGTATCTTAGCAAATGGGGTAGCAAGTAAGCTCACTACACAGTACTTATTCAGCTACAACAATATCAGCCTCCCAAAGAAATAAAAACCGTACTTACTGACTATAAAGTGGTGATTACATGAGTCTTCATCAGCTGCTTGATTTTGGTTTTATGACTCATGACGCATTTGGCAGTGATTGAAATTGGTTCAGGTGTTGAGTGACTGCAGAATGTGCTTCAATGGACAAAGCCTTTTCTACACAGACGGAAGAGACAAAAGTTGTAAATCTACAACAAGTAATAAAGCTTCTCGTCCATCTCCTAGTTTTCTTCCTCTTCCAGACTTGTTGAATGAGAGTAATGACATGTTCTGTCATTTCATTAAACCTTTATAATCTTCCTCCGCAATAATATTAGCCATCTCCCGAGGATGTGCCCACAGATTCACTCAGCCTGCCTCATCACTCATATCCATTTCTCTGAAAGGCTGATGTAAACATCTCTATAAATATCACCACCAATGAAGAATAACAGGGGTTCACATGCCACTGAGACCAGCTAACTAGAATGTAATGTTCACTATTTTCCAAGATTGACCTTCCAACGCCATAATGCACATTTCACTCTGAAATATGCATCTTATGAGGGAGACGGATGTTGAGCGTGAAGAATAACAACAATAGCAAAACTCATCATCAAGCAAGGACCTGGAAAAAAAAGGATTAAAGGATGGAGGAAACATATGAGAAGTAGAGGAGCTAGTGGTCATTTAAAATGGCCAGTCATGAACACTTGAGGGTGAATGAGTTCTCTGGTATAATTACCAAGCAGATCTCAGTGTGACTCACCAGCGCTTGGCTTTGCCAGTGCAATAATGGGCGACATGAGAGAAACATGAGTGTTCATCTGTAAAAAGTGAGTGTTTTCCATTGCATAAAGAAGACAGATGGGTGAGAAAGTGGAATGGGTCGATTGTGTCGCTAATAATCGCTCATTGCTTGGTGTTCTTCATGCTGTCTCATTTTCTCTTGAGCTTAATTTTCTGCATCAGTGTTGTCGCTTCTTCCTCTTTCTGTCTTACTTTCCCCATCTCTCCCCATGCCTTCTTCCTCCTCTTCCTAACATCAGATAGTGGCAGCTCAGCAGACCAGAGTGAGTGCATGTTTTTACATAATCTCAAAGCCTAAGCAATAGATCTGCTGGTTGATACAGGGAGCTGCTTGCCAAACAGTTCCACCCAGATTTATGACTTGGCACAATCAGCAGAGCTGGCATAATACCTGTTGCCCAATACATCCAGTGGCCAAATCCTTTACACAGTTGGCCAAACAGCATTGGCAAATACATTTACAGTTTGGTTTGGCTTGTAGGTGGCAGATAGTTGACAGTACTGTGAGCCCTGGTGGATTTAAATAACCCACATGGAAGTAGGTAAAAGTATGTGTATGTGTGAGTGTGAAGTGGTTAAAATGTTAAGAAAATCTTGAACTAATATTTTACCTACAGTATGTTTGCAGGGCGGACCACACAGTGCAGTAAATGTTTTAAATTTGAGAAGAGAAATGCTGGAATTAATGACAAGCCAAGTCAAGACAAGGTTAAAATGACTACTTCGTTAAAGTTAGGTTACCTTTTTGGTACCGACCAAGATGTTCCCCTAGCACAGAGCAGATTTTGTCTTGTTTATTGTGTCTTTAATGAGATATTTCCTGATTTGGATAATAATTTTGATCATTTTTGACTGTATCTTTGTGTTCAGGCAAAATGAAACATTTTTAGACGTGTTGCGTATTTTATTTAATAAACAGAGGATTTATTAACATTTTTAAAAAATTTTCAAAGTAAGGTATCTAACTGTGAAATAATAACCAAAAAGTTCTGCCCACTGTCAATCACATGTATTCACCTTAAAGGCAGAGACTTTCTGGTGTGCCTAAAGATATAATCTCGAAGATTTTCATTCAAATAAACGTCTGTTAAATCACTATCTATCACAGAATAATGCAACACAACGGTGATTGAGCCTATGGCCCACTGATGAAAGCCCTTGGATTTGCAGTATTACGACCCGGGTGTTGGGAGCGACTTTCCTGGAAAAATCACAAGCGGCGCACAGTTAGGCTTTTAACAAGGCTTTTAACGCAACAGACTCGCTCTTCAACTCACTTGTGTGTGAAGCGCTGTATTGTTTTTTCCGGTCTCTGCTAGCGTTGCGAATAAACAGTTACTATGGCCGAACAAACAAAGAAAAGATCGAATATTACAGACGATGAAACTTGTGAAGTCCAAAAACACTCCTGCAATTACCGATTATTGCCATAGGTGACGCGAAAGACAACAAAATGAAAATCTTCGAGATTATGACTTTAAGTTCTAAGAACTATGTATTATTGTTACTCACTGTAAGGTATCACAAAAAGTATTGTTTGGTGTCGGTACTGAAACCCACTATTGACACTGGTATGAAATTTCGAATTCAAGAGTTCAGATCCACTGATGTAAATCACACAACTCTGTAAACTTTTACATTCATATTCTGGATAATAAATGTGAAATCTTACCGCAAGACAAAATACAATTGACAACTTAAATCTACATTTTCGTCTGTGACTGTGTTTACATTGCAAATCTGCTTTGCTTGAGCTTAAGAAGTCATCTTGTACTTTCTCTTTGTGCTTTGGCAGTTTTATGACCTTTGCAATTATGCCTCATTTGACATGGTTTACACAAAGAAGTGATTATTGCTCACTAGCTGACACAGAAAAGGCCAGCTCATGAATATAAATAAACAAAAATTCAACCCACTTGCTAAACTTTTCCAACCATTATAAATGTAAGACATGTATGTTCCCTTTTTAAGGAGAATTAATGCCATCCACTTTCTAAATGCTCATAAATTTCCTGTTTCTGGTATATTTTGCTATCCCACAGGCCACTGAAGTGAAAGCTGAATTATTGAATCCAGTTTTTGTTGCTGTCCTTAAGTTTATTTTCATTGCCATGACATTTTTTAAGTTTATTCAAATGAAAAATATTTTCTCAATTTGACTCATTTGCGTATGTCTACTTCATTTTTTATCTCCGCAAACATCAACCCTCCTGTTCTGGCTCCAGATGGAGCGCTGCCAGCCAAGAAAGGTGTTCGCTACAAACCCAGCTGTGTAAATTGTTAATTTTGAATCAGTAAACAAAAACCTGAGTCGTCCACTGAGGCAAATATGATAATTGTTTGCGGATTATGGAGATCTGGCTGGCAACTCGGCAGAGGCTGTGAGTAAACGGGAAGAAAGCTCAGCTCAAACAAATGCAGTTACTCAGCCAATGGAGCAGTATAAGGCTGATGGCACACACTGCCGTGATCCTCGGGGGAATATTCAGCATGTGGGCCCAGGAGGGTCTCTGCTGGGAAGGTTGGTTCAATCATTAAGACACACATGAACATCCAGAAATAACTCGATTCTGTCTTAAAGCTATAAACAATTTTAAAGCATGTGGTAAAACATGATCCGTGTCAGGCAATTTTTCCTCAGATAGTGACAGGAGTAATCAAAGGCAGACTGAGAAAATTGCTGCTGGAGTTGTGTGGAAAAAGGTGATGTGTAAAGATTTGTAGTTACTTTTATTTAGGAGAAACAACATAGATACTTTGTGGGAAATATAATGTAGACGATGCAGTATAGATGGTGGTGATGTTGCTATGGTGGTAAAACAGAAAATAAATGGCTAGCTGGCATCCAAATGTGCATTATGATGTTCAAGGAAATTCAAATTAAAAGGAATAATTCAAATAATTCTTTGGAAATACACTTATTTGCTTTCTTGCCAAGAGTTAAATAAGAAGATTGATACCACTTTCATGTCTATACAGTAAAAATTAAGCTACAGCTAGCACCTGGTTAGCCTTAGCTTAGCACAAAGACTGGAAACAGCTAGCCTGGCTCTGTCCAAACGTAACAAATTCTGCCTACCAGAACATCTAAAGATCAGTGATTAACGCATTATATCTTGTTTGTTTAATCCATACAAAAACCAAAGTGTCAAAAATTGGTTTTACGGCGGGTTATGAGCTGGACTTTTTCCTGGTCCGGTCACAATTACTTCTGGAGTCCTGTTGTCACCATGAGGTTGCCAGGCAACCAGCAGAGACTCCAGGCCAAGAAATAGTCCAGCACCTAGCGCCCCTCAAAGCTACAGTGTGTCGTTTTTGAACGCCCGATTTGGAATGGATTAAGCAAAAAAGATATAACCTGTTAATTAGTGCACTTTAGATGTGATGGTAAGCGGGTTGTTTTACCTTTTGCACAGAACCAGGCTAGTTGCTTCCCTCTGTTTCCAGTCTTTATGCTAAGCTAAGCTAACTGGCTGCTGGCTGTAGCTTCATATTTACCGTACAAACATGAGAATTGCATCAGTCTTCTCATCTAACTGCAAGAAAGAAAACACGTATTTCCCAAAATGTGGAACTATTACTTTAAAGGTTTTTTTTATATTTATAGCAGTTTGACTTTATTTGATTTTTTGTCAGTATTGAGAGACAGGAAACACAGGGAGAGAGAGGGCCGATGACATGTAAAGGTTGCCAGCTGGAATTGAAGTTGCCGGAGTGCTACTCAACCACCACGACACCCCTACTTTTCTATTTCAGCTAACAGCGTGTGTGGAAAGAAACTTTGTGGTGAATAAACTTTGAAAAACATTGGAAGAATTGTCTTCTGTTCGCACTTACAGTAGATTGTTTGTACAATATGAAGCCTCTGTTGGATCGCAAGATAATGTTTCATAAATTTAATGTCAGTTTAGCGTTTGCTGATCTCATCCACTTATATCCTAAAGGGCCCTACAGTGTTGTTTGGCATTTATTATGAACAGATCATAGGTGGCTGGTTAGCAGAGACCGGAGCAGGGATGGTGACTTCCCCATTACATCAGCCTGCACAAAAAAGTACGCAATTACATTAAAAAAATACCACAGGGAAAACTGAATCAACAAAGAAAGCAACAGTGTGTGTGATTGGCTGCATAATGCACACTCTTTCATTTTAAGCTAGACTGACATCTTCCAATACAGCATCTACTGACCTTTAAAGTGGTTGTCGTGAGTAGCTGCTCTTTAAAGAGAAAATGGCTATCTGATCCTTTTCTTTTCAAGAATGGCGATAATTCTGTTCAGCGGTGAGACTATAATCTAATCTCTCCAACACTGAGACCACATATCCCAGCAAACCTCTGGATCAAAGCCTGCCCGGGACCCCTCAACATGGTGTCCCTTGATCGCCTTTTCTACCACAAAAACAAAATGCCCCCAAAGGGTGTGTGAACTGGCCACTCTGGGAAAAATGGAAAGGAGACTTTAATGTCTGGCTGGAACGACGTAAGTGGAGTTGCTGCTCGACACCCTTGTCATTGATACACAGCCGTTGTTGCTGTCTCCCCTCTCTGTGTGAAGCAGTGGTCTTCAAGGATGGGTGGTCCGTCTGGGGCTGGAATCGGACGTGTGTGTAGGGGTGTGTGAGCTCCCTTTGTGTCAGGGGAGAGGGGCCTTTGTTCTCTTAACCAGGGAGGTGGGACCAACAGATTAAGCCTTTAGAAGTGCAACCGACCACCATGAGGGCACGCCACAAGGGAGAATGTGTTTGCATGTCGGTGTGTGTATATGTGTGTTTATATGTCTCTGTGTGTATATACTATGTCTCTGTATGCATGCGCAGTATGTGTTATGGCATATTCAGGGCAAGTAGTAAAAAAAAGAGGAAAAGAGAGAGAAACCGACAGAGAGAATGAGAGAAAAAGTCAGAGTGGGCATTTGTATCCATTTGCATGTGAATTAGCATGAGTTAGTGAGAATCTGATGCAGGTCAGCAGGTCAATAGTTCTTATCCATCTGTCCTTCTGATGGCATGCCTCCCAGGTCAGTTTGATTCTTCTGTGAGGGAGCTAATCTCACCCCAGTGCTCAGTGAGCCTCTACAGCGTCCTCTGATCTGCTCCTTCAAACCCCTCTGCTCCCCACGCACACACAACAAAATGGGCCTGAGCTGAGGGGAGGAGGGAGTCACACACACACAAATGTGTATAGATGCAAAACACACACACACAAACAGATGGATAGTTGCCTGATGGTACTAGTTTTTATCCAAATAATTCACACTAAAAGCTTCAGAATGAAGTATGTAAATAAATGAAGACAGTAAACCTCTTAAATTTGGTGCAGACAATTAGTAGATGTTACTCTTTCTAAAAGAATTTTGTTTAAGCCTACTTCAGGCATCATGAGGGTGAAGGCCCCCCCACATAAGGACCCTTAAAATACTGCTATAAAGTTGTCAGCGACAGTGAAGCGTCTCTAACCGTCTTTTAAACACTTCCCTGTTGTCTAAATTTGCTCTCGCTCCTGTTATCCTGTGTGGTGCATTTCGTCTTCTACAGACACCAAGCAGGTTACAGCATATGCTGAGAATTATTTTTAAATACTGTTCGACCCATGTCTGCAGAGAGCAGAGCTTTTGGGAATAGGACAAGCACACCATCTGTGGCGTAGTCCTCCATCAGTCCTCTATCTCATGAAACAGCCCGACCTCCTCCTCCTCCTCCTACTCTCCAATTCTTGTTCCCTCTCTCTCGTTCTTCAGATGTCTTCCTTCCCAGTGTTCCTCCGTCTGTCATGGCGGCTGTCTGAGCAAACAAACACACGAGGGTCCACGGCGAGCCAGACGGCGTGATGTGGGATTGTTTGCTTTGGTTGCTCCCGTGCGGGAGAAAGTTTTCTTAAGAGGCACACAGAGGTCTGGAGCTCAACGGAGAGACCACAAAACAAATATTTACCCTCCTGCCTCCAGCGCCTGGGCCCTTTTCCTCTCTTCCTTGGACGGGGAACAAGAGGATGGACCCACTTTTGGTTCTGAAGAGAGGAACAGATGTGGTCCACAGATACAGAGAGGCTTGACTCTCAGCATATGGGCTGTGATTGGTTTTCTCGATTATTCACTGATACAGTTAATGCTGAACGGGGACTAATTGTGCAATCATACAGCCAGTCTTGCACTCTAGTTATTACACACGATTCCTTGAACCTGAACGACAGAACAACAGAGTTGTCTTACTTTTTTTTACAGTCTCTAACCCCTTTCACCCAGTGATTCCTCTGACAACCTTGCCAGTCCTGCCATGCTCCTATTTTCCTACCTGTAATCTCTACTCTCTCTATGCCTTCCTGGTACGATCAAACACAAATCAACAGATATCACTGTCCCTCCAATGCAGCCATTAGGCTCAGCCTCTATCTGAATTTAAAGTGTCTCCCCCATCGCTCCCCTGCCTGTAAATATGCACATGTTTGACTGTGGGGTCAGTGAGTAAGACAGGAACTGGGCAGAAATGCCTACTTCCTGGAGGAGACGGGCGCAGCAGGGGGGCTCTACCAATCATGCGTCAGCACAGAGACATTCTCGGATGCACGCCGTCACACATCAGAGATGAACAATAAAGCGGAGGGGTGAGTGAGAGGGCGCTCACAGGAAGTGGATGATTTCACTAGTTGAGGTGTGAGGCCTGTGATGGACAGATATGCAGGTGTTAATATCCTGCAGAAAGGAAATAGTTGTACGCTTTACTGACCTCCACTGAGCATGGGGCTGTCCTCAGCTTGGGCACAGAATTCTTAATGCCTGGTTCTCCCCTTTCAAACTACATAGCAAGACCGGACAAAATGCTGCAGCAGTGTCAACTAATTTTTAGTGGAACTATAAAATTAATGTTTTATGCTGTGTGCATTTTCAGAATCCCCCACACATAAAAGCCACTGAAACACTCCTTTGTTTATGTTCAACAGAGTGGAGCACATGAGGCTCAGAAAAATAGCAACATCACCTGTAGAGCTACAGCGCCCTCTTGTGTTACATGTGGCTCATCTTTGTTTCCAGCACCATAACAATAGATTTTAACTGGCACTGAGGGCAGAGTGACATGATTAAGAAATTCATACTTTTGGTTTCATAATTTTTTCTCTCTGTAAAATAAGAATCTATGAATGATGTTTGTGTTTCTAAGAGCTGATAGTGGAAGATAACGAGAATAAGCGTGACAGTGCCCCTGATATACAGTAAAGTATATCTTCTGATACATGTCATTGATCTTTGGATCTTAAACTTGTTTCACAACTGTTTCTTTTATTTTGATACTTGTTACCTAGTCTGTTGTCTGAAAAGACTTTTTTTTGTGCGTGACTCGATTTTTTTATTCATGCGGTCAGTGGTGGAATGTAACTAAGTACATTTACTCAAGTACTGTAATTAAGTACAAATTCGAGGTACTTTTACTTTCTTGAGTATTTCCATTTTATGTAACTTTATTCTTCTACTCCACTACATCTCAGATGCACATATTGTACTTTTTACTCCACTACATTTGTCTGACAGCTTTAGTTACTTTTCGGATTATAGTTTTATTAATCCAAAAATAATGGTAAAACACTGACAGGGACTATTTTACTGCACAATGAGTACATTTACTTTTGATACTTTAAGTAAATTTTGCTAATAATACTTACATACTTTTACTGTAGTAAGATTTTGAATGCAGGACTTTTACTTGTAGTATTTTCACAGTGCGGTAGTACTACTTTTGCATAAGTAAAGGATCTGAATACTTCTTCCACCACTGCATGTGATTCTGATTTCTCTTTCTTTGTTCTTATTTCAAATATATCTTAATGTCAGACACTGAATACCTGTCTCCATCTTGATAAAGGTTGGTGGACCAGGAGCAACGATGGAAATAAGTCCAGGTTTTACCATTCTATCACGTTTTTCATCAAATTTTAAAAAAGAAAATCTTTTAAAAAAAAACATGCAGACATTTGGTCCCTTGGCTTGCTGAGAGGTGAAACCACAATGTGGTGAGATGTGGGAAATGTTGTTTGTGGTGCTTGCAGTGTTCATGAGCAGCCCAGTCAGAGTAGTCCAATTGTGGACACAGACAATTTGTGTTTTCGACGTTTGTAAAACTGGGTGCTGTATGCCATTATACTATACTAAATGTTCAGAATATAATGGAGGAGAAAGGCTTTAAGCAGTGACAACTAACAGAACAGTTAATTTACATACAATTACCTGAAATAACCTGAGCTGAATTCCCGGGGCACCAGGGATGTATTTTTTCTTGGGGGGATTTGTCCTTCAACCGCAGAACCAGGGTTCAAGTCTTTGCGTCATGGAGCCCTGCTGATTTGTCCTTCGACAAGACGCTGAATCCCTTTAGCTCCGGGGAAGCTGCTCTGTAATTAATCCTGACCTCTGATCGCCCTGGAGGATGGTGAACATGAGGAGAACTTCCCTACTGGGATCAATAAAGTACCCTAAGGTTAAAGAGAATAGCAGTGTGCGGTAGCTGGTAACTGTTTCCACCACTAGGTGTCAGCTCAGTTTTACTGTAGAACTGTAGTCACTGTAGAAGCACAGGCAGTGAAATTACTGCTTTAGAGCACACAAAGAATTAATACACTCACTCTACATCCAATGCAATAATACACCGGCATGTTTGGTAATTACATATAATAACACACTTACTTACTTTACTTTTTATTAAGAACTTTTCATCTGTCTCTCTTTGCTTCTCTTTGTCTGCAATTACTATATGTCTCATGTTACATGTTGGATGTCATTTCTTTCCTGTAATCTTTATAGAGCTTCAAAATGTTAGATTCCTCAAGCTGTTGTGACATTAAATCAGTGTAATAATCAGCCAAATTGAAAACACAAAGACACGTACAGTATATTAATGTTTTTTCTCTGAAGGATAGACCTACATTTATAAATCAAACATGTTTGAATTTATATTAATGGGTTTATGAGATGCTGCAGCCTGTATTTAGAAGTAATGCAGGTAGCTGAACAAGTTCTGCTTCTTCTAATCAGTAGCCATTTTTATTTAATCTACAGGTGATCAGTACAGACAACACTTATTAACAACTGATTAACAACACTGTCTATCAACCAGCAGTTTAACAATAATTCTCCCAGCATAATTAACATGAATGATGTAGAAAATGCTGTTGTAAAAATATACAGAATCAGTATTATGGGGTAGGATATGAGCAAGACAAAGAGACAGGATAAACACGTTGATACTTATCTGTGTCTAATAAATGAACAGGTGGTGTCATCATTTTTCATCATAGCTCAATCATATGTTCCTGTCATAGAAACTCGAAGCTTGACCCAGATATAATGAAGAATGACATGTGATATGGGTTGTTCTGCACACTTTTCTTTTGAATGCAACACAGCGTGTGTTAAACTGCCACAATCACATTCTCATTCATAATTAAAGAAAACAAATGCCCCAATTCACTTACATGTTTCCTGTTGTCGGGTACAAGACGTCGTCTGGGTGTTCTGTTGTAGACTTCCCCCATCTCCCCGGGAGTCAGTGCCCGTCAGACCGTTTTTAGGCAAAGAGGCCGCTAAGGAAGGGCTGTCAGCGGATATGGATGTTTCCAGAGCTCATTAAAGGGCTGTCTGCTGCATGCCAGGCTCTGGGAGACAGAGCCGGAGATAGAAAGCAACATCATAAAGGAATTCCATCCATCATGTTCCTCTATGACATTAATATCTGTCACACACCTCTGACAGTGCAATACTGCACCCCTGGAGTGAGACATCTTTCTATCATATAGTTGCAACGCAAGCCAAGAGGGGTAGTGTGTGTGTGTGTGTGTGTGTGTGTGTGTGCGTGTGTTCATTAATGTGCATGTGTCCCTGTGTACTTACATTTGTTTGAAGGAGAGAAGGAGGGTTTATGGATGTGTTACTTCTTCTGCCTTGTTCATATTATAAAACATTGACTGTGATATTGCTGCAAGTGTGTGTGCTTTTCCCCACCAGAATAGCTTCAGTAGTATTCAGCACAAAGGCGGCGTTTTCAACACACAAACCACTTCAGGCTGTTGAACCAAATCTGGAATTTAGAGCGCCACTGCGGGATGTTTACAATGAAATGATTCATAATGCGCAATATCAGGGTGGAGCAGCAATATTAAGGCCAAAGCACTGCGCTCAGCACATTATGGATTTAAACGTGCGTCCTTGCTGTAGGTCGTGCCAACCCCCTTGTCCTGTCTCTTCACTGAGCTATATGTGATGAAGCAGAAATGTCCCCCAACATTTTTTTGGTAATTCTTTTTCACTGAGACTCGCTTGATTCCCAGAGGAGAGATTCACTTCTGCGTGACTTTCCAACTCTGCCTCTGCCTCAAAGAGATTCCTGTCTTGCTCAAGGACACATCAGCAGCAGAAACTTGAACTGGGTGGAGTTCTGTTTCGCTGTTTACTTTGCCACCCTGCAACACATGCATCACACTTTGTGAAATGTACATTTTAGTAGCATTTCAGCTGTTATGTAAGTGAAAGTTGTAATACCACGTGAAAATCATCACATATCAAACATAAAAGTACTCATTATGCAGAGTGTTATACATTATATTATATATTATCCATATGCAATTACACTGTTAGCCTGGACTTCATATCTAATGAAACAAATACATAAATGATTTAAGTTTTATCCCATTACTATCAAATGTAAGTATATTCTACTAATTTGTAGACATATTTGAATGTATGAATAACTTTAAGTTAAGCAGTCATGGCCACACCTCTTTATCAACAAAATACTGTAGCGACGGCCCACATTTCCCATCATGCTTAGTGCTGGACTGAGTAGTTTGTTAAGTTTGCTGTTTCATGTTCCAAAATGCAAAGGTTACTTTTTGGTAGTGTTTGTAATGTGTCTGTTCAGGTCATGGTGATTTATGTTGGTAATTGTCATTTTTGTGCTGGTTTATAGTTGTAACCGTTAGTGAGGTGGCTGTATTTTGCTGTGAAGTGTTGGTATTTTGTTGCTTATTGTTGAATAACATTAATGGGTTGTTGTCTCACAGAATTGCTTCTTTGGTGGCATTGCTTGTCACAATACTGCAACATTATTGTAGATGCATTTTCTGTACAATAAGATATATTCTTTTGCTATCTAGGAAATATGAGTGAATGAAACTTAAAGGTGCAATCAGTGATACTGGAGAAAGCTTGTTGTTATTTGAACTCAACAACCAAACAAATACACCCCTCCCCTCAGTGCTCCTTCAAACTTACGCGAGTAATGCACAGCATTAGTTTGTCCTGTGTACGGGCGCGAGTTGTGACATATTATACCGAAGTCTTTGGTGGAAACGCAGCTAAAGCGTTGGTATTTGACAACCTGGGTTTGTGGCTCTACCTGAGTCGCTCTGTTTGTTTCCTGTTTACAGAGCCAGGGCTGTGTACGAACACCGGACTGTTTTTTCAACGCACACACAGAACGGAAAGCTAGCTGACCTTGAGGAGATATTCATTGAATTTGACAAAAACTATTTTGGATCAGAATCGTAGACTACACCTTTAAGTAAATTGTAAATTAACTTGACTTAACTAGCAAATTTAAGTTAAATCAAGTTGACATTTAGTGTATTGAACTTCAAATAACAATTCCAGGCTGCAAGCAAGTTTTCATTACACATTACTTAATTTTTTTAAGGCAACCGGTTTCCTCAAATTTTTTTAAGTAAATTCAACTCATCGGGGCTTACAGTGTACTGGATTATTATTACAGATGTATTAACATGTAAGCAGCATTTTAATGTTGCAGTCGGTTGAGATGGAGCTAATATTAACTTCTTAATATATTAATATATTATATTATGTAGTTTATTTTATAACACATAATCTATAATTTACATAATTTAACATAATTTACTTAATCATTTTCCACCACTGCATCTCAGCATGCTATCAGTTTTTGTATTTTAATATTTAAACTATATAAAGTGTCTTTTAATTCGTAAATCACTTTGAGCTGCATCGTGTGTGAAAGCTGCTATCATCTGAAATTTCAATCTAACAACAGGTCAATGAATTAAACATTGATGGTGGGTAAACAAATTGCCTGTGAAAGCTGTGCCTCTTTTTGGCGGTAGTATCTACTGTATCTGAGCCCAGCCTATTACCCTTTTACTCCTCTGGTAATACTCCCTTGATTGAAATCAAGCATTGAGAAATGCAGCTCACATTCACATTATGGGATTATTAGAGGCTTTATTCCCCTTGTGCCAAACATCAAGTCTCCGTTTGAACCTTTGCTCTCTGTCTGTCTGTCCCTCGATCATAGCCACACTCAGCAGTTTTGACCTGAATAATCAGCCAATAAAACTGTAAATCAAGTTGGTGTGGATGGCTTTTCAATTGCACACTGGTTAACCCCCAAGCAGATCTATTTAGTATAGAGATAGCTTACACTGAGGCCAGAGCGTAAATCACCATGAGTTGTGATCATCACTGAGCATTCTGTATCTTCTGCTCTTAATGTAGCGCTGTATGTGTTGCTATTTGTTCTGAAATTTTTATCTGTTTTTTGCTAATATTTTTCAGCCACATGTGGAGCATCAGCAACTTGCCAAAGGATGTTTTTACATAAATTGATTGTCTGTTGCAGGGACAGAACCAATGCATGTTTGAGCTTTTAAAATAACTTTTTAACAATATATTTTATGAACATCTCCTTCTCTCTCTTCCTCACTCTGTCTCTTCCTCTCCTCCCCCCATATCTCCTCAGATTGCTGCAGCAGCACAGCGCTGACTGGCTCTGACAGGACTCTCCTTGGACCTCTCCTCCGGGCCATTTGTCAGCAGGCAAGCCCCGCACAACAGAGTACAGATTGGCAGTTGACTGTAACGGCGTTCAACGTGAACGAGCATAGGCACCGTAGGGGCTGTGAATGAGAAATAATACAGAGCCGAGCTGAGTAAACACGATCCTCCAGCGTAATGAATCAGTTCACGGCACTTCCTTGACAACAGAAGCCTGTCGGGTATAAATGAAAACACATGCATAAATATTCTCCCTGGTTAATATTTTATCAGTTACACCCGCCCTGCATCCACATGAAACACCACAAAGTGATGAACCAGCATCCATCTGAACGGTGACCATATGTTGTTCCACATTTCTTCTTCACTGTCTGTGAGTTCAGTGAGAGGCACAGCTTGTTTTCTACAAGTCTCTTCTTCCAAGGTGATTAATCATAATTTCAGACGTAACACAAGTGAAAAAACACCTTAATCCTCCTGAGTGTTGTTTTGTTTGCTGTTCAGCACCCTTGAAACTCCAGCAGCAAAAAGGGTTTCATTAAACCCCCATTCTGCAGCAGGATACTTAAATCACAGCTGGTGTAAAAGCATGGGTGACTAGTGTTTTTATAGATGAGAACGGAGATATGTGGTTCTAATTAGACCACTGGCTATCTCAACGGACCTCCTGTCACTGCCTGTGCCCAAACCCTCTCTTTAATTACTCACAGAGAAAAGAGGATGTCAAGTGAAAATAGCAAGTAGGCTCCATGCAAGACATGCTGGATGATTTCTGCTGTGGGGCAGCAGAAATTCAGACTACAGCACTGGGAAGGATTCTTTACACATGCAATCCATCATAGACACCTGAATGCAACTTTGAAAGAATAATTTTGGTAATAGAATAAAATCAGGACATGTATTCTAAATTACAGAATTTAAGCACAAGTTATTTTTATATTTCATATATTTTTATCCAAGTTAGTGGCACGGCTCCATACAGTGTCAGTCGGTCAGCCCACCACTTTTGTCCAGACTGAAATAATCTCAACAACAACTGGATGGATTGTCATGAAGTCTTGTACAGACATTCATGTCTCCCATATGACAAATCCTAATGAATGTGGTGACTCCTTGACTTTCCCTCTAGCGCAACAGTGAGGTTGACATTTGTGGTTTTGAGTGAAATTCCTTAATATTGTTGGATGGATTACTATGACATTTGGTACACACACATTCATGTCCCCCCTCAGGATAAACTGTAACTTTCCTCTAGCGCCACCGTCAGGTCAAAATTTTAATTTGTCCAATAATTTGGTTTATGAGCAAACACCTGCAAAACTAATGACATTTCCATCAGCCTCAGCTGTACTTTGTGTCTAGTCCTAACTAGCAAATGTTAGCATTCTCACATGCTAAATTAAGATAGTGAACATGGTAAACATTATACCTCCTAACATGAACATGTTAACTTTTGCATTGTGAGCATGTTAGCATGCCGACGCATTTAGCAGCATCAGTACAGCGTCACAGAGCTAGCATGGCTGTAGACTATTAGTCTTGTCTCCTTAAATAAGAAACTTTAAAAAANAAAAAAAAATGGTTTCAGACTTAATCTACCTTCTGATCGTATTTATGAAAAGCACATTCCCTCTTTTTTACTCAGTTATGATGGATTTTTGGCAATAATTTAAAAGTAATCAAATGTCATCATCATGTTGCACAGCTCCATGTGGATATGGTGCTGCACTAGAGTTTGCAGCCTGTTTTGGAAAACTAGTGTGGAGATTTTCCAGGCTGACAACTGATGGGAGAAACCTTGTACTCTGACACACCTGTGGCACATCACAATTACCCACAAGCCCCAGAATTGTAAGCGAGAGCGAGATGTGCACATACTCCTCCGCATGGAGAGAAACCAGAAAGAAAGAAACGCAGAGAGACAGATAAACTAACACAAAGTTGATGTTTTCTTGGGGAGAAAAACAAGACAACACTGCATTCTTCGGCTTGTTGGTGGGTCGCACACCTCCTCAGTTACCATGGTAACAGCCGTCCCCGTGGAGAAGGGTTCCAGCTCAATCCCGGAGGCCAGTCTTTGATTGAATGGTTGTCAGGATGCAAGACGAATGATGACGTATAAGAGCCGTGCTGACAGACACACTTCACACAGAGGCACAGTTAAGAGCAGTAAAAGGTTTGCGTGTGTGCGCACAAGTGCAGGCGTGTGTTTAAACAGAATGCATTAAAGACCGGGTCATTGGGGGGTCTAGAAGGATTTTTGCTGGCCTGAGAAAAATATCAATGAGTCCTCACACTCTATCTCACTCCTCATCCTGGAAATACACATATGCATATTTTATGGCTTGAATTCTGTAGGAATTAATGTGTGCATCAATAAAATAACCCATCACTGTATGTACATGTATTAGATATTAACTGCAGTACCAATTTGCATCTGCTGCAGACACAATAATACCTTTTTGCAATGACGTGCAAAGGTTCACAAAATACCCTTCTCCAAATTGAAAAAGGATTGCTGTCCTTTCTGGTAACAACCTGAATCATTCTCCTGTTTCTTGCCAACTTCTTGCTTGCACACACCAATAAGCAATACCAATAAACGAGCAACGAGATATCAGTAGATGAACATTTTGTGCGGGCTGTGCCAGACACAGGGAGCTGCATTTAAAAGGCACATTATCGAAATCTGTGCTCTGTCTTTCTTGCCTTTATGCAATGGGAAGTTCATTTCCAGATGATAATTAAACCCTTACCACATTTTCATCTTCTTACCTCTACTTTACATAATTATCCTCGGGCCACATTTTACTGCATTGAATTTGAACAGCTGGATACTGAAGACAACGCTACTTTCAAAGGATATAATGTGTATAGAGAGAAAATAGACTTTTCAGCTCGTGGCTATCATCACTGGCACGTCTGACCAAACTATAGGCACATATGCACATTCATTATGGCACTTTGACCTTTAGCTTCAAACTGAATTGGTAGAATATAACAGCATTAAACTCTCAAGCCAACATAATGTGAAAACAACATGCAGTTCTCTTTTTTAAACAGCAATCAGCTGTTATTAGCTCATGATGACTCATGGCTAACATCCAGGAACACTGTCACCAACAATTACAAGCAAAACTACTCATGGGAAAACAAAACAGCTCCAAATCAACAGATATTACAGTCCCTATCTCAGATATACCATTTGTACTATCAGTAAGTGATGGGGGCAGCAATAGTGGCAGCCAATTGCATAAGTGGTTCACTAATGCTATGGGTTAACTTTATGATGCCCTATGCAGCCTGTTTCATTAGAGGTGAGTGTGAAGCATTGGAAGGTCACAGATGTGTTCCATAGAGATACAGCAGTCATGCCATAGTATGCCATAGTAGTCTTAATATAGTGAGTGCAGGAACATTTCAGCTGTGAGACATTACAAATGGCCTTGTACTGTACCTTCCTGCTGTTTTAGTGCTGAAGCAGCTGAGATATTCAGTAATGAACACATACATACAAAGGTGTTTTAGTTTTATTCTTCTGGGAACTTACTTGAGGTTTAGACCTCTGCTGTGAAGAAATTGTGTATAGTCAAGGTTTGTACTTTTCTAAGCAGTTAATTCAGGTTTAGGAGTTGAGCTGAAGATATACTGTCAATGATAATTAAGAATAGGTAAATATAGTATATATATAGATAAAATGGATAAAGCAGAATTGCTTCTATTATTAGTGGTTATAATCTATCAGCTTTTACTCTATGATAACTTACATATGCCCAACATTTTATGTTGCTGTATTTATAGTGCTTAAAGGATTATTTCACCTAAATTAAAAACAGGACATATTTTCTCACTTGCCCCTGGTGGTACCCAGCCAATGCAGATAGCTTTGGTTTTATTTGTCCAGGTTTTGAGATATGCCTCTTTGAGATTTCTGCCTGTGCAATGGCGGTGAATGGAGTTTTGTTTGTGGTGTTTACAGCATTGGAAATTACATTTAAAGCAGCTATAATCTACAGTGGCCTTTGCATTGCAGCTTAAGAAAACACATGCAAATTGGCAACTTAAGAAAACATGTCCACCAATTTGATAACGCATGCATAGCATTTGGAAAAAAGTGAGAAAGCACAACCAAATACAGAAACGCGCTGCAAGCAGCGCAGACGACAATGAAACGGAACGGAAACTGTCTTTGCCATTGTGACCCATGAAGTTATTGAAATCGGCTGTCCATAAGTGGTGTTGGAAAATGAGCTAAAATATACATTGTTGGGTTTTTTTGGGTGGGACAACAAGCATATCCCAGCTGTGTCTGGGCATGCATCACTTTTTAGTGTCCCCTGGGAACAGTTCCCATTCCGTTATTTCCCTCAGGAGACCAAAACGGAGCTAAAAGGAGAGTGAATATTGGACTTATATATTACCCAGGTGGATACAAACAAATTAAACCAAATGAATGCTAATTTTGTTCAGTATCTGCTGGAAGTGGGAATAGGCAACTTTTTGCTGACAAGTTCACCATATCGACTTAAAAGGTGATGTCAGTGTTCGCAGTATGTGTACGCTGCCCTAAAAAAAATAAATGATTGCAGGTTTGAATTTGAATTATTCGTCAACAACAATGATCACATTATAATCCACAGACCTTTCTTTAAAATTTTCATTGTTTCATTGGAACTACTTACTGAAGCTATACTATACAAAAGAAGTGATGGAAGTGATTGATTGGCTGCAATCTTCCTTCCCTCTAGGACCTGCACGCCTCCAGGACCCTGAGGCGTGCAGGAAAGATTGTGGCCGACCCCTCCCACCCCGGATACAAGCTGTTTCAGACACTCCCCTCTGGCAGCAGGCTGCGGTCTATCAGGACCTAAACCTCACAGTGAGTAGAGTGTAACACACGCACTAATACAAAGACACATGTGGCACAAAGAAATAACAAAAGAAGTAAGATAAAACCAAATTGTGTTTTTTTCCCTCAATGATTTACAATCATCCCAGACATCAGGATCAAGATGAAGATTGTGCATTTGTGCAAATTAGTGTTGACTACTACAGTATACATCCATCCTTCACTTGAAGGATGGGTGTATACACATCCTTACTGATTACTCCACTTTAAGACCATCACCCTACTTCCTGCATTGATTGGTGCTGAGCGTTACCAAATAACATTAACTGCTAATGTAGATTAGCTGTATGTGAACCTAATTTGAGGAGTTGCATGATGAATGTGGCTGGCATTAGGTATATGCCTCTTTGATGTTATGCAATGAACACAGTCAGCGGGTCAGCTGAGAGCTCTCACAAAGATAGATGGACGAGAGTGTGCGTGTGCGTACGAGACACCACCTAAAAATTGAGATGCCACCTAAAAATTGTGTTTTCTCAGAACTCCATCTGTGTGAATGGGGCTGCTGGTCAACAGAAAGCCTGCAGTCAGCTCCTTCACCACAGGAGGATGGAGACACCAATGATTTCCATGGAGACAGGGAAAGAGAGAGAGAAAGAG